>JBBPLQ010000121.1:0-51750 GCA_038089855.1 Royoungia palumana
GCAGGGGGTCGGAGGCACGGAGGAAGCACAGTACTGGACGTGCGATTTCAGCTACGTGAGTGTGTCCACTATCGAAATCGCGGATATGGGAATGTTGATCGGGCTCTAGGAATATGTCAAGATAAATGGCGATTATCGCACCTGATGGGGTGTGTGTCGGTTCCAGACGATTGTATACCTCTCGTGGTCGAGCAGGTGGGGTTAGACATTCGGACGATATTCCGCATATCAGACTGGATGCCAGTTTCAAGGATTTATCACGCTACCGATAGAGAAAGATATCACACGCTGGCTGGTTTTTATCTATTGATTCTGTAGTTCACTAGCGAAAGGGTGTACGTATGTGGGGTTTGAGGCACATCAAAAGCCTGGTGCACCATGCCGAGTTGGTCATACGAGTCAAATGCATCGTCAGTGCCTGACAAAAATGCATCATGATCCCCCACCAAGCAAACCGAGATATCTGGGATGACGCTCCGAGTCGAATACATGCTTCCGCCTGCCCGGTTGTCGATAGTGGATTGACTGCCCAGTGCCCACGGTGTGCCAACTAGAAGAAGGAATGATCACTGACACGCTGAAACTCGACGATCTCCACCCAGGCCATCCACCAGCCATCGTATCCTTCACGATCATGAGCTGGCCGCCCCGAATCACACGGGGCCTCTCCGAATGCTGACAAACAGGAACCCAGACTCGATCAAGGCGCAAGACAATGTCTAGCGCCGGGTTCGGGCGCATTTTGGAGCATTGGTCGTGGCTCGTCCTCACACACTTCCTTCCATGGCCGCTATCAAGCCCGTTACCCTCGCGATCTGTGTATGTGTCTGTTGTGCTATTATACATTATACATACCAGCGATACCCAACATACATATACGTAGACCATCGCCAAACCCATCTCAGCCCAGCTTAAGAACCAAGCGAAACAGTATGTCTTTCCATTTCTCTCGATAACACCACGAGTGACAATTGCACCACTGACGTTCGCCTGACCCATATGGACACACCTGTGCATCATGCCACGTGCGAAGACATGAAACCTTCCGCAATGTTTGCATCTCCCTCGCTCAGAAAATGCACACAGCCGAGATATCCCTGCGCACCAACATTCTCGGGGAACCTGCCCGTCACAACATCCAACCTCCGTCCGAGACCAAGTGCGGTTTTCTCATTTACATCCCTCTCAATCCCGTTCACCACATTCACTCTTTGCATGCGCCCTGCCTGTAACGCGTAACGCCTCGTTGTACTCATTGCGAATACTCGTTCTTGCAGAGCTATTGAAAACGGTGCTAACGCACTCGCCGGGTCTTTCGTCTTCGCTGTCGCAGCCACCCTGATTCTCGGTGCATACTATCGTTCGTCTTCTAAACAGTCTGATCGCCGTGACAATGTCGACGAGAAACTCGAAAGTTTGTTGAGCGCAGTCGAGAGGCTGCAGGAGGGGAGAGCGGAGGTCGAGGGAGCATTGGAAAAGACCAGCCAGGAATTGAAAAGCGAGCGAAAGAAGGGAGAAGCACCCTTTTTTGAAACCGTAAAGGCGAGTCTGGAGTGCGACCTTCACCGCTAACTTTGTCTTGTTCTAACTTGGACGGCGATCTTTCCCTGATGATGGTGCCAGTCCTTTGCTGATGTCCCCAACACTGAGGACGGAATTGATACCCGCGCTTTCCTTGAAGCAGCAGATGGCGTCGTTCGCCTGTTCAGTGTGTATACGTTTCCTTTCATTGATTGCGTGTGGCTGAGGACCATGTTCTCATTCACATTTCACCCGTGACTTTGACGAACCCTATGTTTGGGTGATCAGAACTTCTCGAGAGCCCAGCGTTCGCGCCTGTTGTGAATGATCTCAATGGAAACATCATCGTACGTGATGGTTCGCTCTGTTCCTTCATCTAATTGACCCATTCTCGCACTTCCCACTCTGTAGAAAGTCCGCACTCGATACCTTGCCCACCCGGACAAATCTGCCACCCTGGAGCTCCTCACTCTGAACGAACAGTCCGAGTCCAAACGTCCTGCTACCGAGGGGCTCATGTGGCTCCTTCGCGGTCTCTCGTTCACCCATCAGGCACTCTACACTGCTCAGAAGCAGCCAGACATCGAACTGGCTCAGGCGTTCACTAAGGGGTACGACGCCAGTTTGAAGCGGTATCATAATTTGATCGTCCAGGGTATATTTTCGGTAAGTTTTCCTCTTAGATCGGTCATGTCCCTACTTCCTTCATATTGATTCTCGGTCGCCGTGTTCCGTTTCTCAACACTTCTACGTGTCTCGGTATCGATCCACCTCACTCGACGCATGGCTTACCATCGATGGCGGTGATTGGAAAGGATAGATAGCGATGAACGCATGTCCGTGCCGCAAAGACTTCTACGCTAAGCTTGCCATGGACCCGATTGGTGGCATGTCCGCTCCGTCCGACAAGGTTCACGAAGCGCTTGACAAGTGGCTCGAAGGACTCGACAGGACGGTGGTACAGATGCAAAAGGTCTACAAGGAGAAAGGTTACGGGCAGATCTAGATTTCGATGGGCTCTAGGACGATGTCTAGGAAAGGCAATGATACCCTTTTCCTATGCGATGGCGCTGGGACTTGTCCCATCGTGTTACGAACTTGGCTTCTGAACACATGAAGAATTTGATTGGGTGTTGACTCGGGATAGCCCGACCACACCTTCAAATCAGTTCAGGTATGGTGTCTTATTGCAGACATACAGGTGCCCTGGAATGTCATTGCATTAGTGTAGCACAGGTTGTAACGAGACACAAATGTCTACCAGTCAGTTTTCTTTGATCTGTATGTGGTTCATGGAATGGACTTGCTGGTCATGATGGTGATGTTGTCATAAAGATCGTTATGATTAGACAAATAATGTGGCACAGGTTGTTTTGCTGATCTAAGCCACCAGATTCTATAGTGTGGAATCCAGGGATAGGACAGCAATGGCAAAAGGACAGGAACGGACTTGTCATGACAGAGACCACACTGAGAAGTGATAGCAAAGTGCAGGAATCTGGGATCTAGGACTGCACACTTGGAAGCAATTGGGATCAGATCTGAAAAGGTTAAAAAAATGATGGAGAGTGGGGATGAAGTACAGTAGTGGAAGTGGTGACTCATAGAAATAGACTCAACATACTCCATTGCTACTAAACCTACATATGTACACAATAGCACATATAGACAGATTCTGGTATCTGCATTGCTATAGTCATTGTTTCACTTGTTGACATATTTGGCTAAATGTTTTTAGCACACATTTAGAAAAACACAGAAGGGCTAGTGACTTACAAAGGTGATTTTGAGAAATTACATCAATAAGAAGCTCTTTCATTGCAACCCTGTCCTCAAAATTGTACTGGGAAGTAAGTGTAGAGATTGATTTCTGAACTGCTTGGATTGATGACTCATAAAGCTGAGTGGCTACTGTGATTGAGTTTTCAACACCTTGCTGGTGTAGAAAAAAAGAGTATTCCAAGATGATGAGAATGGCTATAAATGCAAGTGAATACAATTACTAGACTACAATGCAAACTGACCAGTGCCCAGATAGAGTGCTTGCCTCCATGGAATCCTCCTCTAAATTATATGATGTAAAAGGAGATAAGATAACTATGAAATTAGTTAACTTACCATGGATATGAATGTGCTCAACTGTTGCAATATTTGATCATGGCCAATAGAAGTCTTATCAAGGAATAAATTAGTCAGACTAACAGAACATCAGCAATAAAAAGATAAAAACAAACATACTTGTGGAGAGTCCAATATCTACAGTATCAAGGGTTATAATAAGTATTGGAAGGACAAAAAATTATTACAAACCCCCTGAGGAAGGAGAATAAGTATAAGATTAAAAAAAGAAATTCTATACCAACCTGCTAATGGATGGAATTGAATGGAGGACATTAAACATCAGTTGATGAGGAAAGTGGGAATGAGAGCTTACATCCTAAGGAACATTCACATAAGTAATAGAATGATATCACTACTATGAAATACATACAATCCTCTGTTAGGAGATAACAGAGAATATCATATGTTGGAGTATGAATCAACTTGCTTGCCAAATTTTGTTCACAATGAGAGAACTCACATCCTGTAAATGAAAAAAAGTGGTAGAGGTATGTATAAATCAATGTCTTTCTAAACCATCATTCAGTCAGTCCACTTACAGCCTATGAATGAGAGCAAAGTGAATGGGATAAGTATCTTTCTCATCTGCCATTCATAATCAGTCCACTTACATACTATGAATGAGAGCAGAAGGAAGGAGATCAGCATTCTTCCTAAATACCATTCATAGTCAGTTCACTTACCTCCTATGAAAGAGGGCACAGGAAAAGGAATCAGCATTCTTCTCAAACAGCATTCACAGTCAGTCCACCTACCCACTATGAATGAAAGCACAGAAAAAGAGATCAGCATCCTTCTCAAATACCATTCACAGTCAGTCCACTTACCCACTATGAGCAACAGTACAAGCAAAGGGATCAATATCCTTCTCAAACACTATTCACAGTCTGTCCTATGAATGAGAGCATAGGAAAAGGGATCAGCATTCTCCTGAAACACCATTCAGTCATTCTACTTACAGCCTATGAGTGAGAGCACAAGGAGGGATCAGCATCCTTCTCAAACATCATTCAATCAGATCACTTACATACTATGAATGAGAGCATAGGAAAAGAAATCAGCATCCTTCCCAAACATTATTCCCAGTCAGTCCACCTACCCACTATGAATGAGAATACAGGAAATGGGATCAGCATCCTTCTCAAACACCATTCACAGCCAGTCCACTTACTGGCTATATATCAGAACATGGGGAATGGGATCAGCATCCTTCTCAAATACCATTCAGTCAGTCCACTTACACCCTATGAATGAGAATACACAGAATGGGATCAGCATTCTTCTCAAAAAACCATTCGCAGTCAGTCCACTTACCCTCTATGAATGAGAGCACAAGGAAAGGAATTATCATTGTCCTCAAACACTATTGATGACCAGACCACTTACAGCCTATGAATGAGAGCACAGAAAAAGGGATCAACATCCTTCTCAAATACCATTCACAGCCAGTCCACTTACAGTCTATGAATGAGAACACAGGGAATGGGATCAGTATCCTTCTTAAACACCATTCAGTCAGCCCACTTACCAGCTATGAATGAGAGGATAGAGAAGAGATCAGCATCCTTTTCAAACACCATTCATTCAGTCCACTTACACCCTATGAATGAGAACACACAAAAAGAGATCAGCATCCTTCTCACATATAATTCACAGTCAGTCCACTTACCCGCTAAGAATGAGAACACAGGGAAACAGATCAGCATTCTTCTGAAACACCATTCTGTCAGTCCACTTACACCCTATGAATGAGTGCACAAGAAAAGAGATCAACATTCCTCTCATATACCATTCACAGACAGTCCACTTACTGGCTATGAATGAGAGCACAGGAAAGGGATCAGCATCCTTCCCAAACACCATTCACAGCCAGTTTACTTACAGTCTATGAATGAAAGCACAGGGAAGAGATCAGCATCCCTCTCAAACATCACAGTCAGTCCACTTACTGGCTATGAATGACAACACAGGGAAAGGAATCAGCATCCTTCTCAAACACCATTCAGTCAGTCCACTTACACCCTATGGATGAGAACACAAGGAAAGGGATCAGCATCCTTCTCAAATACTGTTCATAGTCAGTCCACCTACCTCCTATGAATGAGAGCACAGGAAAATAGATCAGTATCCTTCTCAGATATCATTGACAATCAGTCCACTTACCCTCTATGAATGAGAGCACAAGGAAAGGGATAAGCACCCTTCTCAAATACCATTGACAATCAGTCCACTTACCCTCTATGAATGAGAGCACAGGGAAAGGGATAAGCACCCTTCTCCAACACCATTCACAGTCAGTCCACTTACATCCTATGAATAAAAGCACAGGGAAGGGATCAGCATCCTTCTCAATACAATTCACAGTCAGTCCACTTACTTCCTATGAATGACAACAAAGGGAAAAAAATTAGCATCCCTCCCAAAAACTATCCATAGTCAGTCCACTTACCTCCTATGAATGACAGAATAGGGAAATGGATCAGCATCCTTCTCAAACACTATTCACAATCAGTTCACTTACAGTCTATGAATGAGAGCACAAGGAAAGAGATCAGCATCCTTCTCAAACACCATTTACAGCCAGTCCACTCACATACTATGAATGACAGGATAGGGAAATGGATCAACATCTTTCTCAAATATCATTCACCATAAGTCCACTTACAACCTATGAATGAGAGCACAAGGAATGAGATCACCATCTTTCTCAAACACCATTCACACTCAGTCCACTCACCTCCTATGAATGAGAGCACAGGGAAAGGGATCAGCATCCTTCACAAACACCATTCAGTCAGTCCACTTACTGGCTATGAATGAGAGCACAGGAAATGGGATCAACATCCTTCCCAAATACCATCCACAATCAATCCACTTACATCCTAAGAATGAGAGTACAAGGAAAGGAATCAGCATCCTTTTCAAACACCATTCAGTTAGTCCACATACAGCCTATAGATGAGAACACAGGGAAAGGAATCAACACTCTCCCCATACACCATCCAAAGCCAGTCCACTTACTCTCTATGAATGGCAACATAGGGAAAGGAATCAGTATTCTCCTCAAATACCATTGACAGTCAGTCCACTCACTGCCTATGAATGAGAGCACAGGGAATGGAATTAGCATCCTTCTCAAACACCAGTCACAGCCAGTCCACTCACCCACTATGAATGAGAGCACAGGGAAAGGGATCAGCACCCCTCTCAAACACCATTGATGTTCAGTCCACTTACAGCCTATGAATGAGAGCACAGTGAAAGGGATTAGCACTATTCTCCAACACCATTCACAGTCAGCCCACTGACCCTCTGTGAATGAGAGCACAAGGAAAGGTATCAGCATCCTTCTCAAACACCATTCACAGCCAGCCCACTTACAATCTATGTATGAGAGCACAAGGAATGGGATCAGCATCCTTCTCAAACACCATTCACAGTCGATCCACTTACACCCTATGAATGAGAGCACAAGGAATGGGATCAGCATCATTCTCAAACACCATTCACAGTCAGTCCACTTACACCCTATGAATGAGAGCACAGAGAAAGGCATCAGCACTCCTCTCAAACACCATCCACAGCCAGTCCACTTACTGTCTGTGAATGACAACATAGGGACAGGAATCAGCATTCTTCTCAAACACCATTCAGTCAGTCCACTTACCTCCTATGAATGAGAGCACAAGAAAAGGGATCAGTGTCCATCTCAAACACCATTCACAGTCAGCCCACTGACCCTCTGTGAATGAGAGCACAAGGAAAGGTATCAGCACCCTTCTCAAACACCATTCACAGCCAGTCCACTTACAGTCTATGAATGACAGCACAGGGAAAGGGATCATCATCCTTCTCAAACACCTTCATTCAGTCCACCTACCTGCTATGAGTGAGAATACAGTGAATGGGATCAGCATCCTTCTCAAACACCATTCAGTCAGCCCACTTACACCCTATGAAAGAGAACACAGGGAATGGGATCAGCATCCTTCTCAAATGTCATTCACACTCAGTCCACTTACCCTCTGTGAATGAGAACACAGGGAATGGGATCAACATCCTTCTCAAATACCATTCACAGCCAGTCTACTTACAATCTATGGATGAGAGCACAGGGGAATGGATCAGCATCCTTCTCCAACACCATTCACAGTCAGTTCACTTACAGTCTACCAATGAGAGCACAAGGAAAGGGATCAGCACTCCTCTCAAACACCATCCACAGCCAGTCCACTTACCGTCTGTGAATGACAACATAGGGACAGGAATCAGCATTCTTCTCAAACACCATTCAGTCAGTCCACTTACACCCTATGAATCAGAACACAGAGAATGGGATCAGTATCCTTCTCAAACACCATTCACAGTCAATCCACTTACACCCTATGAATGAGATCACAGGGAAGAGATCAGCATCCTCCTCAAACACCATTCACAATAAGTCCACTCACTAGCTATGAATAAGAACACAAGGAATGGGATCAGCATCTTTCTCTGAGTCAAACACTATTCAGTCAGTCTACTTACACCCTATGAATCAGAACACAGTGAATGGGATCAACATCATTCTCAAACACCATTCAGTCAGTCCACTTACACTCTATGAATGATAACACAGGGAATGGAATCAGCATCCTTCTCAAATGCTATTTACAGTCAGTTCACTTACTGGCTATGAATGAGAACACCAGGAAAGGGATCAGCATCCTTTTCAAACACCATTCACAGTCAGTCCACTTACATCCTATGAATGAGAGCACAGGGAAAGGGATCAGCAACCTTCTTAAACACCATTCAGTCAGTCCACTTACCAACTACAAATGAGATCACAGGGAAAGGGATCAGCATCCTCCTCAAACACTATTCACAGCCAGTCCACTTACATCCTATGAATGAGAACACAAGGAATGGGATCAGCATCCTTCTCAAACCACATTCACAGCCAAACCACATACAGCCTATGAATGAGAGCACAGGGAAAGGGATCAACATCCTTCTCAAAAACCATGCACCATAAGTCCACTTACAACCTATGAATGTAGGCACAGGGAAAGGGATCAGCATCCTTCTCAAACACTATTCACAGTCAGTCCACTTACAATCTATGAATGAATGCACAGGAAAGAGATCAGCATCCTTCTCAAACATCATTCTGTCAGTCCACTTACTCGCTATGAATGAGGACACAAAGAATGGGATCAGCATCCTTCTCAAACACCATGTAGTCAGTCCACTTACACCCTATGAATGAGAGCACAGGGAATAGGATCAGCATCCTTCTCAACCACCATTCTGTCAGTCCACTCACACCCTATGAATGTGAACATAGGAATCAGATTATTTGCCATGGCTATTCATTCATACTGTATACAAACATCCTCACCTTAGCATGTGGAAACCATGATGCAATTGATTTCATTAATACTTGCTGTTCAGATTTTGCTAGAGATTGATCCTTGTTATACATGCCACTAATGACAGGTATCAAGACCCTATAAGACATATTAGCCCACACATCTGAAATCTCATAAACCCCATGCTGATTACCATCCCACAGCATACTCAATACAGAGCTTGATATTTGTCTTTTGTGTTGTCACAAGCAGCATTTGTAGGGCATCTTCATTCAAGGCCTCCACAGTCCTTTCTAAGAGGAGTTTACACCCCTCATCTGACTTGTGCAGCTCTTTGCAATGAAATCAGTATGAGCACAACCTATAAAATATATACATGCCCTTCAACTCCACATATACTTGTGGTGGATACTTCATCCCTTGCATCCTATCCCATGCAGGATTGTATTTCAGCATAGTATCAGCCTTATGCTGTCCCTTTGCAACCTTTTCCTGGAAAGGTAGCTTTTTCTCCTCAGCTGTCAAAGCTGCAATGCCTTGCACCAAGAGTGCATCACATTTTGTGAATACAAGTACAACTGGCACTGCAAACAAACAAGAAGTATGTGAAAAGAACCATCATACCTGAGTAAGGCTGTAATACCTTTCCCTGTGTCACATCCACCAAAGAACTTTTCCTCGGCAGTCAAGACAGCTCGATGGTATTGGTCCATTGGAATACAGTACCTATTTGGCAATATGTCATTCACAAGTACAGCATAAGTGTTTCTATCTCTGCTCACCATATAGCATGGATCCGCTTCTTCAAGAACGTAGTCTTTGCACGCTCTGAAACAAAGTCCTTCATCTGGTTGAACTCTTCTACACTGCCGGCTTCGAACCCCCCGGAGTCGTGAAAGACAAAATTCGGATTGCTTCGAAAGACGAGTTCATTCTCAATGCCGTGGTTTCCACGCTTGATAAGTGTTGGCTGAGTGTTACCGGTAACAACCCAAATATAGCCATCATAAAACTCACGCCTCTGGACTCCTGGATCACAGCCGAATCGACCTGATCGTATGCCATCAGCATGTCCGCATCATCACGGATCTTTTGTTTGAGCATACCTTATTCCCTTCTCCATCGTAGACCTCCGGATCTTCCATCGAGTTACAGATTCGCTTGAGTATTGTGGTCTTCCCAGCATTGGCCCGACCAATGATAAGGATCCTGAAACGACTGAATTTCTCTCTGATGCCGTCCATCCGCATAGCAATATCTGCAAGCGCTTCCACAGGAGTGCCTTCCAATACTTCTACTGGAGGCTCTACGGGGGTTTCTGCGGACGGCTTCATGGCAGATTCTGCAGGAGGACCTGCCGGTACTTCAACAGGATACTCTGCAGGAGTTTCTGCGGCGGAAGGCTCTATGAGAGATTGCAGGGGATATTCTACCAGCCCGAGCGATTCGGGAGTCTCTGCACGAGTTTCTGCAGGGGATCTCGCAGGAGTCCTAGAGCGAGCGAACCGGGCATGAAGACGGCGAGCAAGTTTTTTCATCTTCGTTATTGCTTGTTCGGTGTCGAGTGGCAAGATTACGAGGGAGCTTGTATCAACAACACACAACACCACCGATCGATGATGCTGTGTATTCACAGTCCAAGTTCCTATCCGAGCAGACTACCATGACTCGAACACTATCCGTCCCTGTCCGTCCTCATGATCTTGATCTTCTTCCCCTCAGTGCTCAGACCGTACTCAATCTTCACGGCTTCCCTCTCTACCTTGAGCGGTTGCACCTTGACTCCCACACTCAATCAGTATCACACCATACGTGCCAGCTCCTCTCTGCCTAGGAATATCATGAACCCATCCGATGGCTGTGGATCTAACGACACGCTAGCCGCTGCCGACTGACTCGTGCCCCGGGGTTCCCCAGCGTCAACGTCAATGGGATCAGTGTCTGCACCCAGTGGGATATGTGAAGAAAACATCTCAGTTTTAGTAACCCTACAAACGACACATCACTCACCACCAGGAAACACCCTTTCCACTTCCGCTTCCAACGTCATGTCACTTGACATGCCGACTATTCTAACTGGCCCAGTCAGACCAAATACGATGAATAAGAATGCACTCACCACACGATGCGACACCACCTCCTCAACCTCCACCCCGCACACCGCCGTACACTCCACAATCGTCGTCATGGTTGCCTCACCACCCAAATCCCAATTATCCTGTTGCATCCCCGGATCTGCAAGTATAGGTAACCCTTAGAGCGATCGCCGGTGCACCACATCCTGACAGACGACAAACGCACCCGACGCTGGGATCAACAACTTCCTCAAAAATTTTCCTGTGTCGTGGTCCTTCACTGCGCCCTCTTGCGCCCTTGTCGATCGACGGCAACAGCCCGACTGGCCATACTCAACTGGACAGACACGACGATTGTTCGATCACCATCGTCTTCATGATAGCGGCTGTACCGTCCCAAACGGAGCGCCCTTGATCAACCCCAGAACCTCTGCCCATCAAACGTCGTGAATTGCTCTATACCCAGTTAACGATCATATCATGGAAGTGATCATGTTACACACCTGCATCGTCCACCTCAGACGGCTGCAATAACACATTAACGACCACGCACAGTGCCCAATCAGGTAACCTTTGTCCAACAATGCTGGCTCTTGGTGTGAAAACTGCACCAACAGCCGGTGCAGGTTGTGTTGAATGCTAAACATCACGCAGTTATTAGGACACAAACCACCACCGAGGTTCGGATACTCACAAAACGTCCACAGAATCATCGCCATGGGGACTCGGATAAATGACACCAGTCGCATATAACTCAGCCATCGAGGTGCAACGGCACTCGATGGGCGCGATGTCCGCGGCTCGCGAGGCACCTCAATCACCCAAGTTTCTTTTAACGCCACTACGTTGCTGGAGACCTATGCCATCAATCCATCACGACCACAAACTAGAATGAGAATATGCAGTGAAATTACCGGGATGACCACCTCAAGTGCATCCCGGCCTCGACCGGCTTCTCTTCCCATATCTGACCCAACGGTACGGGTCGCACTGGGTCCGAGTGCGAGACGCATCACATCTGTGTATACCCTTCCGAGAACATAGTTGAATTGTGTCGACCGGGAGCAGGAAGATCATCACATCTGGTGATGACTTGAGAGTGAGGCTTGAGAGGCGGCTTCGTCGCCCGCTCGGACATTCAGCTTCCAAGACACCACCAAGGTGTTCACTATAAAAAGGAAATCGATACCGACCGCAGTTGCGCGTTACAGCACGTACGAATGGGTTCGGACCCTTTGAGGTCAACTATGATGTCTCCTGAGGCAAGCAGAACAGAGCTGTAGTCTTTTATATTGAATGGCATTCTCACAAACGTCAACTCCTATCCCACCTTGAGAAGGTCACCTGCCCCCCATAATCTCATCAGTAGGCATCAATAAAATCATCTGATACGTACCGTAGCAAATCATCTACCAACAACCTCGTCCAACTTTTTAGCGCACGCATATAACATTGGAAAAAGTGGATGAAGCACGGCACTTGGCGATCTGTTCAATGGACCATATTGCATTCCATCAATTTTCAACCCATACTACAAAAACCATGCCATATGCACCAAATCGCGGGCTCGAACTTGCCCGATTCCCAATACGTGTACGATCCCCAACGTCAGCCATCCCTGACTCGTCGATCTATGTTTTTCAAACAGCCCGTAGGACTCTGTGTGGGGCTGATCGTACATCAATGCAACGGTGGCGTGAACAACTTGGAAGGTAAACGCACACGTTCGCAATCATCAAGGGGTCCAACTTGTTCCCGTTCGTATAGCCGGGTGCTTGCGATGTCGCAGCGCATGGCTCGGATTCAATCCAGATACTTACGTCGAGTGGTGCACCGTTAGGACAGATCACTGACGCGAGGGACGTGCCTGATGCGCGTGAGTGGCGCGTGCGTTAAGAACATGTGTGTAGCATGAGAACCCCGCTCGAGACGTTCAGCAAGCACATGGTTCCTGAAAGCCATGAGCGGAGTAGCCATGATACCATACGATGAGAACCCACTGGCGTGCCATCCAACTCCAATGCTCAAGGTCTGCTCGCTGATGCTCCAGCCCACGAGAGATCGAAAAAACGGTGCATGTGGAGGACGTGATGGGACATCGCAAGCGCATGCTTGTTATCGTATAGGTAAAGTTTGGTGATCCGGGATGGTGCATGAGGATCTTTCGATAGTTCTCCCGGTGAGACCTCAAGGCCTCACCCCGAAGCCGGTGGCATCTCATGAAGTCCAGCTATCCCAAAGAGGGGAATGGAGCTCAGCTTTTCAACTGGGTGAGCACGTTTTCCGGGACAAAGCAAACTGATTGACCTCACAATCATGTCTTGTTTCTTAATTAGATCGTCAAACTTGCCTGTGAACCAGTCCCCGAAACTCGTTGATGGCCGGCACTTTGGCTTGTGCCCATCAGGCAGGATGGTAGACCAGAACTGATCATGCATCAGCGTCACGTATGCATCCTGGCAGTTTCCAGAACATATTTGACGACTGAGACGTGGGTCACAAGGAGCTGAACATGCTTGAGCATTACTTCATCTTCGCCTCTGAACTCGACAAAGTAGGTCATTTTGTGCTCATGTCAAACAGTCCAGGCTTTGGGGCGAAGTGATTATGGACTGGTGGAACCGACGGGAACTAAGCATGGTGGGTTGTAGGAAGACGTTTGCGAGTGCCGATTGGGCTTCCTACGAACGTGCTTCGAGTGGGAAGGATAGTATTCGCCAGTGGGTTCATACAAGGCGTTCCTTAAGCTAAACAAGTCAGCAGACAAGGTACACTGGGGCGTACGGACTTACCTACAAACGAACTTGTCCAACTCTGCTGGGCCACGGAACTGACTACCCGCCTCGAAACGAGATCGCTTTGTCACCAAATAAAGGAGAGGCGGACATCCGGGAGGGTTCATCTGACGGCTGATCAGAGAAAGTCGCAAGTAAGAGTCAGGGACGCACCAGTCATCTCCCTGTTGACCAACAAGACAACGGTGCTTGATGTTCCGTTCGCTGGTGGCGATGTGCAATCTCTGCGCTTGTGCCGATTGTTCGCGCGGGGTTGATCGAGCAGGCCGGGACACCAGATTCAGAGCTTCATACATGTGTAAGAAGACGAAGACGCTCGGAAAGAACGCGGTGTGTTTGCGTATCCACGGGCTGTCTGGGTGACAGAGCGGTGATACGAAGGCGAGGTCGTCTGGTTATGTTTATCCGACTGGTGTGTCAACGTGCATTCTAAAAGGCCCATGGTTTATGTGACTTTCGAAGAGGAGCTTGACAGTTTGATAGCCAGCAAGGATTTGAAGATCCTGTCCAAGGAACCCCAAGTGGTGACAGGCTGGTGGCGACTCTTGACTTGCCCAAACTCATGAGGCTCTGAACGTCTAGCGAGGAGAAATATTCTGCAGATTCAGCCGAGTCTTCTGTGCCCGGCCGGAATACGACTCACTGAGGGTCTCGATGACAAGAAGAGAGACGATTGATTATCAAGTCCATGCAGCAACTCCTTCTCAAAGCATCACATACCAGTCGCTCCATCTCCTGTGGCTACCGCGGTCCCTCCCCCATCCCTCCTTTCAACTCGTCAATCGTTACATTTACTCTGCAGGTGATCACCTCACCCTTCGTCGTCCTTGATCGGTGTCCATAAATCGTACGCTTGGCCAAGCGCAGGACGACTCAGCGCCTCGAGTGCAGAGTACCTCATCGGGATTTGCATGATGATCCCCATCCGCAACTCAAGGGGATTTGGTCTAGCCGCAAGAAATGACCTGGACGTGGTCCGACCCCGAGGTGCGTCAGCGATTCTCTCATTCCGTCTTGTGTTGATAGCTCATTCTGGTAAGGTGGTCATATTACCATGCTATTCTAGATGGTTATCGTGTTGTTCCAACAGCAGACCTGTCTACCGTCTTTCTCTCCGAGCGCATGTCTGCCTTTCACTCTTGAGTCATCTCCAAACCTATCATCCACCAGTATTGTCGCTCTCCGTCTTGGAACCAGAGCAATCGCTAGGTGATCGTTTCATATGTGATTCGTGATCCCGCAGCAAGCCAGTGTCATAGAGGCTTAAAACGCCGGGAAAAGAATTCATCACTACATATTTACTTGTTCGTAGCAGTGTGCAGTTACATGCGCTTCAGTGCGAGTAATGCTAGCGCGACGAAGGATCTGTGAGGTGTTCAACTTGAAGAACGGACTCCATTGCGAGCCATCGAGACGCTGCGATCATCCGTGTCGGGTCCCGGTGGTTGTTCCAGCACCATCGCTATTGACAGTTTTGTCGATCGAGAATTGAGTTCACACAGCCGCTTGCTGATATACTTACACCGTCGTGCGTGTCTTTGGCGAGGCCAAAATCAATCATCGACACGCGCGTACGATACAGCTTCGGTGCGGTAAGCTCTAGACTTTGCCATCGCATCGCTCGGACTGATTCTCGGCCGAGGCTGTCGGGCATCCCCGCACTCGTCCTCGTGTTTTTGTCGTGGCAAAGACCCTTGCCCTTTGCGAACCAATGTGCCAAGTTGCCCTGCAAGCTCACCTCCGCGGCAACGTCTCGAAATCCAGGTCTGCGCGGGCTTACATGCAGTTCATGAAGCTCCTTGTGGCACTGCGTCAAGAGCCACTTCCATTCCGCCCAGTATGTCCACCCACTTGACCGTCACGATCATGCACCCTGAGTCCTGAGCCTGCAGTCGTGGCGCTGCACCGTGAAATGACCCGCAGCTCGCCTCGCCTTTCCGCTTGGAGTAATATCTACCTTCCCGAACCCTGAATCACTCAAGTACATATTCAGCCTCCTCCCGTCGCCTCATCATTCTCCCCTCTCCCTCGTGGCGCCAGGTGTGTCTTGGGAACGGTATTATTCTAATATCGTCGTTGGTAAGCAGATTCCTGTCCCTCCATCTTACCTTCGAGTCATCCGACGATTCGACAGCTCCCAACGCCTCACGACTCAACACTACATCACAGAGAACACCATACTTACAACAGACTACTGTCGAAAGCCGGTAAAAATAGGGAACCAACCAAACCCAACCTATCCCGAGACCACGGGAAGGAAGATGGACGATGACACGTTAATCGGTTCGGCGAGGTCGCCACAAACGAGCCCCCGTTCCACGTCGACGATGACAAGTCCAAAGACGTTGATTAGCGGTGGTACTAGCGCCTTGGGCACAGCGAGACGGAGGCAGTTGTACAGTCTGGCCGACGTTGTCTCGGACCTCAAAAAAAGCAATGATCTTCACGCTGGTCAGTCTCACACTGTCGTCCCAGGAATCATGGAGTGCGGACGAGATCGTGCTGACGTTTTTTTTTGTGCTCAGCGATGGGTGAACCCTCGGGCCTGCAGGAGAATGAACGTATGTTTTCATCTCTCGTTTCCCTTCACATTGCCCTGATCTACATCCTACAGCACCAGCGGTAGACGAAAAACAGCAACGCGCTGGCGCGGAACTGTTTTATAACTTTGAGAGGTAAGGATCGACATTCGTGCCCTTATCCGAAGCTTAACCTCATCCAAGGCGGATTGAAACGCTCGACAAGCAGGTATGAGTGGTGTCGTTCCTGCTTCATGCTTGCACACTCACACTCGACTACACAGCTCCGGGATTTCGAGAACGCCTCGCGCGAATTAGGTAGCTCTGTTGGAATCATCTGGTCTGCTTGCAAACTCCAAGAGGGACTCGCCAAGGTTCTCTCGCTCTTCCGCGAGAACGCTGCCTGCCTCTACCCCCGCAAGATCTCGCGCAAACCCCAAGAAAATCTTCTCAATAATGTAGTTGAAAGACCGCATGAATGGCGTAGCCGTTCCACGGTCCCCCTCTTACGAGACGACCTCGATCTCGATATGTTCCCGCTGCACCTGAGGGATCTCGCAGGTGACTTGGGCGCGTTCATTGGTTATTTGAACGAGTTCGAGGAGTTCAATGATGAAGCGATCAGTCAGTCCATGCGGGCCTTTGAAGGCGATCTAAAGGCACGTCACATTTCACCCACTCAGCGCACCCCAATTATTCTTACGCCCCACTGATCACAGTATCTTTCTGACTGTCTTTCCGAATACAAGCGTGCGTCTACCATCATGATTGGCATATTCAACTGACGGTTTGATTTTAGACCAATTCAGATCTACAGCGGTTCAACGGTATGCACACGATCTCATGTTCGAGATTTGTGGTCACGTCGATGAAGTCACTGCCGCGCTGAACATCTTCATCGAGATCGGTTAGTTATCAATATGTCCTCGCCCACGTCTGTTAATTCCATCATTTAGGGATACCAACTATTTGGTTTCATCAACAACACGCTACAAAAAATTTGTTGAACGTCTCGACGTTGTCAATCGTCTTTGGGGTTGTTGACGCGTCCCTTTTGGTTTGTTCGTCCCAAAGTACGGGCAATGTTTTGGCCAGTAGCGTCAACGTATTTTGGATGTCCTCTCTGGTGTTCAGTATCGCAGGCGGAGTCAACGGTCTTCTCGGTCTCACTTGGAAACAATCTACTTAGTAAGCTCAGTGTTACCCTCCTCATACCCCTTCATTGACCTTTTACCCTGGATTAACTAGTCGTTCACCTGTACATCGGGTCCCGTGGTGGTTTCTCGTGTGGATGAAAGGGTCCCCGTTGGTATTCCTCGTGATTGCCATTGCGTGCTTTTCCGCTGGCGTTGTTCTCTTTACGTATTCTTCAGGGCAGGTGAGTTTTCGCGTGCATGTTCGCTTGATTTCGTATTCAATAGGTCATTTTGATGTACAACCCTATCACCTCAGCGGTAATCGTATGCATGACGGTAGGTTTACGATCTTGAACCTTAAGTGCAAACGTCTTAAGACTCGCCAGCTCGTCGCATCGTCGGGTCTCATCTCTATCTCGAGTTGGTTCATACTGGAGCGATGGGCCTTCCTCAAGCAAAGGGATCAGAAATGGCTCGAAGAAGTCATTTCCGAGACCCTAGATGAACTCGCCGAACTCGGTATTGTCCGCGCACACCGATTTGCGATGCAGTGGTGCTGTAGATGTGTTGCAGCAACACGTGCTTTCTTCACCCGCGTGATCGCATGGGTGGTGGACACGAGCATGCCTACGGTTGGGGTCCACAAAAATGCGATGAATGCATCTCAAAACGAAATGGAGATGGGCGAACATGCACGTTTACCCTCCTTTTCGACAGAGGGCCATGCCAGTGGTTCGTCTGATGGCCACAGACTCACATATGACACCCATCTTCTCCTAGATGTCCGCGATCCGCGTGTCCGCTTTCAGAACGCTGTCCGTGCCGTGATCAAGTTACAGCGTACAACTAAAGGCCACAAGCCCGTACGCCCGGGAATGCCGCGCCGAGACTCGTGGTGGCAAACCCCCATCTCTATCTCCGCAGACAAAGACAAGGACAAGTCCGCCAGCCCCGTACCAGAGCCCGGGATCTTTGCATTCAATGGCGCGAGGGTACCCAAGGTGATCGAAGGTCTGAAGCACCTTGACTTGACACAGGAGTTATTTCCGCACGGGGCTCTCGTGCGGCATGTCCAATTCTCGCCAAATGGGAAATACTTGGCGACGTCAAGGTGGGTTGCGCTCGTCGGTGTCGCGTCGATAAATCTCACAAATAGACCTGTTTTCTGATCCCGTCAGCTGGGACCGAACCGCCGTCGTCTTTCGTGTGGGGGTGAGCGCTACTGATTTCCGGTCTTCCAGCTCGCTGATCGTGTATGTATGGTCCAGGAAACTTTGACACATCATCGCACACTCGTGCACGTCCGTGGCTTCGTCAGTCAAGTTGCTTGGTAATTCCTTTCCTGATTCCGATCGGAATTCTCGCTGATCGTTTTACTCAGGTCACCCAAAGGCTACTTCCTCCTCACACGGTTCACCCGCGGGCTCAAGCTGTGGTCTGAGGTGAGTCACGATCACGCGGACTGCTACTTCGCGCAGAGACTGATCGACATTCCGCATTGTGTTTCGTTTCGTTAGGATGGTGTCTGTAAGCAGACGATTGATCGATTCAAGACAGTCAGCTCGGCGGTTTGGCTCCCTAGTGGACAAGGTAGCCGTGTCGTCCGCTTCTCCAACATTGTGTTCCGCTCACGGTTACCATTTCTTACTAGGGATTCTTTCGGTCGAGGGCAGCGAGGTGGTAAAATTGGTGCGAGTCATGTCGTACGAGAAGTGGCATTCGGCGTTGCTGATTCATATGGCCTCAGGATCCATTACATGGCAAAGTGCGTGTCGTTCATCAATGAATCTCGAGCCTCGAGCATTCATCTCCGTCCACCAGGTCATAGACGTGTACCAATTCGACCACGTACGATTGATCAATGTGGCAGTGACTTCGGATTGTCAGCGTCTGGTAGCCATAGGTCCGTCTGTACCACCTGCGGACGGACCACAGCCGACCCGCCATACCAAAGTCGAAAAACGGATTATCGGTAAGAAGACATCATGTCGTCCACGATTGTGACTGACCGAGGCGGTCAGTGTACAATATGCAAACGAAACGAAAGGAGAGGTACGTGGCACGTACGTCCCGGTCGAGAAATCATGCTCATGTGTCGATAGTCAAACGCCATTGCACGACGACGTCCGTGATATCGTGATATCAAAGCGGATGTCTGTCGTCCTTGTCTCGTTCGAGCAGGTGTGTCCTGTCACGCTCCTGACTTGCGCTCTTACACTCGTGCCTGACCGCCATTCGCGCTCTTTGTAGGCTCCACCTCAGCTCTGGAAGCTCGAGATCGTGCGGGACAGAGCACGGACGAATAGCGAAAGCCCGTCGTCAGCGGCGCGGTTGAACCTCAAACATACGTTTGCGCTCAATGCGCCTACCTCGATCGCGGGCTCGTGTTACTTTGGTGGCAAGGATGAACAATTTGTATTCTGTGTCGGTAAAGGTGGGTGTTCTGCGAGATCGTTGTTGGGCTCACGATGCTCATTTTCTTTTTCTTTTTTTTTTTCTTTTTTTTTTTGCTCCTCTACACGTTGAAAGCCGGAGATGTGCATATCTGGGATCGGGACACGGCAGCATTGTTACGCTATCTTCGACCGATGAATATGGAGTTGAGGGACATGACGTGCATTGCGTGGAATAATGGGATGGATGACCCGATGATGTTCTCGACCGGGAGTCATGATGGGGCGGTACGGATATGGTCGACGGCGATGGTGCGGCGGGTTTCAGAGAGCGAGAACTCTACGGAGGATGAGTCGGACGACTAGCGATGTGTCCGAGTCGGGACAGTATGTATGACGGAAGGGACCGGGAATTCCGTATGTGTCGTGGGTGTACTATTTCCAAACACAAGATGTCTCCCTGTACTGAGGTGCGCACACCTTTTGGGGATCGGACGGCTTGCGGGCGTGGCGTGCTGAAAATGGTCGTGTGCACCTCACATATGGTTACAGTAAAATTGAACGGGAGTGTGGGTTCTTTGTTTTAGATGTGGTTCCTTACCGCATGCCTCTGCCCGACGCTGCATGATCCGATCGCTACCACTCATTGCGAGCCATCCGCCTGATGGTCTTCCGCACAAAAAAAAAAAGTAAAAAAGACAACAAGGCTGTATGACTTATCACCTCATGAAGGCCGTTGCGATGGAAGAATACAAAGGCATGCTGTCATAGATCTGATCCAACGAAAACGGTACCGGGTCAAACACAAAACAGCGACGTTTTTCCCGCCCCTTCTCGCCATCATTCCCACGCTGGCTCAACCGCCACATCCTATCACTCCGTGCCTCCCCACCGCATCACACGTTGTGTCAAATCTGGGACCTCGCACTCTACATTTGTTTATGGTCGAGGCCATATATAACATATGATTGTGGATCCAGATTGTCGGTCGTCGAGTCTCGACTGGCCGATAACCGCCTGCGTCATGCGCTCTTCCCGCGTTCGTGAGGTCCCGACTTTGTCGCTGGTAATGCGAACGCTGTCGGCGAGGACGAGAGGAAATTAGAACGCCGGCCGATGACGCTGCTGACGACAGTCATTGTACTCCCGTGACGTGCCTGTACGCGCGTGCCGTACTGGGACGGTCTCGGTGCACGGAAGCAAAACGAACAGCATGGAAAAGAAAAGAAGGGACGCCACCGACTGCGTGCCCCTGAGACGCGTCCCTTTCCAGTCCATGCGGTTTCAAAGTACCGGGCAAGGCAGGCCGTTCTCAAATGAACTGTGCTGTCCTGTGAGAGTCATATTGCGCCGCCAGGGACGCGGCCAATGACCGCACGGAGCGTTGCGCCTATGGATCCAACTGGTGGTCGCAAGTGGCGCCATGGTTTGATCGCCGGGACGTTCGAAGAAGCCTTGGTTCTCCCCGCCAGTGGCACTAGTCCGGGCTTGCGACATTGCTGGTTTGCGGTGCTTATCACCATCATATCCCCAATTCGACATGTACTGTGTATGCCATCAGACGGCGAACAAGGCACGTGGAAGAAAGTGTTTGATGGTGCACGCCGGCGTGTACGCGTTCGGACCCGCCGCCCCTGAAAGCGCCAAGAGCGTGGCCATCATCGATTCACTTGACGGACGCATTGATTTATAAACTCGACATCGGCATCAACACCATCAATGCATTGTGCATGGGATGATATGATGCGGCAGCTGCCGCCATGGAGAAGACCATGTACCAGTGATGGTTGGGAAAGAAAGTAAATATAGGCCTTCATGCCCGTCCGCTGTTTGGCCGTGGAAACTGGGCGTTGGACTGCCAGCTCGCCGCAACGAGATTCTATAACGTGATGACTTGGTTCCACGCTAGGGTGCACATGATGCCTGAGCGGGTCCAATGCGCAGTATCGTATTGATAACACTTGTGAGAACGCAATTCATCTACCGTTAATTGAAAAGGTACCCATATAGCATCGCATTGCGTATGTGCCTACCTGTAAAATAGGTCATCCGGGGAGCATTTGTGGCTTTACTTAATCGAGAACAAGCCCGCCGCGATCATGTAATGATCACGGTGCGGTTTACAGCATATTACAGGAATTTCGATGATAGCAGCTTCCAAGTACGGCACGCTAGATGTCGAATCCGTGGTGTTGAATTAAAAAATTTTGATCTGATCAATGGAGAATGGCAGGAATCCCGTACAGGAGTAAGGAAAGGCAACCGCTTTGCGGTGGGTGATTGACTCTGGAAATAAGTTATCGAAAATCGGTCAGTAGGTTGACCGCGTGTCAATCACAGAAACAGTGAGCGCGCCGGCTTTAGCGCAAGCGAAATGATAGAGTGAGTTACTTTCGGTAGCCGATCAAGCTATTCCTGACCGCGTCGCCATTGGATCGCTTGAAGGATAATACCGTCCACGATGCAAATCGGCCCGCCCAGTGCGTTCTTTCTCTGGACTGCGCGCTGTGGTTGCAAGAGCGTTAAACGAGACAGAAATTAGTAAGGTAACCAGACGCCACGTTGAAGAAGCGAGCAAATACCCATCGCCATAAGCGCGTGGGTTGGCGTGATGTTCTCTGCCAGCTGGATATTCGAAGTATTTTGCGAACCACTCGTGCTATCCGTCTGGGATGCGGGAATTGGGAGGAAATATGGAAACCTAGTCTGACTCTCGGACACCCTACTAGTACGGATTCCGAGGATGGCACAAATTGCTCAGTGGTAACGATGGCATCAATGAGTGAACACCGACCGGCATCAATGTTGATCTTTTGATTCCGTCATTGCTTGTACGACGAATCTTGTCCACTTTGCTGTGGTCCCAGTCATCCAAGAAAATATAGGGCTTATTGCGTGAGGTTGGGCTGACGGCATGCCAGGTCTAGTGAAACCCTCGGAAAATTAAAAATGGTAGAGGGGGTTCCTGCAGCTCCGACTTCGAAAGGGCCGAGGGAACAAGATCAACCCGTCCGCGGAGAGGACTCCCGTAAGTAACTAGGATGAACAGGGCACGTATCTATTTCCATTCGACGGGCGCGTCTGACATGAGCGATGGGGGCGTGCTATCGCAGATGAACGTGAGGAATACGATAAAGGGTGTACGAAGCCCGCCAAGTCGGGGATAGCAACAAGGAGGATTTTGAACAAGTATAACCCCCAGTGCCACGATGAGAGAGAAGGTTGACCTACTCGCAGGAAGTGAGGTGCGGTAACCATGAGTGACAGGACCGTCGTGCGATGGTTCTCGGTAAAGTCCATAGGCTTCTTTGAGCTCGCTGAGCAAGGAGGGGATCGGGACCCTCAAATCCTCACCACCATGTCGACCAAACACAATCAACGTCAGCCGTATTTCAAATCGTGATTGCGTCCCCGCAACTGCCAGGATGATTTGGGCGAGAACCAGATGTGCGGCGGTAGGCTGGAGCTTGGCAACCATGTTTGGACAACAGACGCTGGGCCGTGATGAGCTGATCAGTCTCTGTTGGTAGAATCAATCAATCAAGATACTGCCCATCGACCGTTTGGGAACCTGGGAAGAAAAGGAATGAGTGAGAATAAGGCATAGAGAGATGGAGCACAAGGTGCCCTCCCGAAGTGTCGGCCAATTGTATAGAAGGTGATGTTGTATGACATGGAGACGGAACAATTCCCATTGTGTCAAAATGAAGTGCATCGGAATCTGGTTGATGCGGCGCAGGGTCGATGTGATAGGGTAGGCGATCAAGATGATACCCTACGCACAACAATAATAGTACTAGGAGATACATGGGATCGCGAGGCCCGTCACACACTGACAACCTGGCCCTGGGTTAGGGCACTGTCGAACGCGATCCCGAAGCCGTTCAGCGACGCGGTACTCCGAGTCTCCGAACGGGCGACGGAGGCAAACGTTGGAATCGCTGAATTGCTATAAAAAATCGGCGATTAAAAGGGAGGGAATGGCGGGTGCTGCAAAGTATGCCGGCTGTGCCGCGGCGCAATGAGAGAGCAAAGTTGGAACTCCGACGGACGAGAATAGGGTTGAAAACATTGATTGGTAATATTGATATATATATCTTGAAAAATAATAAAGGTGGGCGTTGCATGGACCGTCCTTCCTGGGGCGAACTTCCTGTGGACGAGAGTCGCCCGGGTCGTGGTGTGAACACGCGCCTACGAAAAATAGAAAAGGTCGTTGTCGTCTCCAAAGGGGTTCGAAGACACGTTGAGCCCACGGAATGTCCGCCGCAACCGCCCAGGGTGGTTCTAGTGCAGGTTGTTCAGCACGTTCGTTCCCCCATTCACCTGGACCAATGTTCTCCCACCCGGATCACCAGACCGCCCTGCCGCACAGCGAATCTTCTCAGAAAAGCAGGTCCAGTTCCTGGCAAGTGCTCAAATACGAAACCCCTTGTTTTATCGTCCTTAGCCTCCATTTCCATAGGGAAGACCGCCACAGCTCCCAACATTCAGAACCGTGCTGTTCTCCTCCGCGTGAATCGTCCGCGACTGCATCTGATCATCGCCTTCCTGATAACGGTCTGTCGTACAGCCCTTCACCGGTGTTCCACCTTCCTAAACACTTACCTTTTCGAAATACAGACGCCAGATCTCTCGAAACAGCCCTCTCTCCAAATTTACGGCTTCCTGATCCCTTTGATCAGCGCGGTGTTCGTTCTTTGTTTGCTTCGATGTCCCGCTCTCTTTTGATCTGTTGATCCATTATCAGTTCTCGACGTCCTTTTCCATTGATAAGTCTCTCCATTCCCTCAACAATTCCTCACTTGGCCTTTCCCCCCACACCCTCCCTGCCGACCAGGCCCGTCCTCGCCCTCCTCCACAAATGCCCCACCGTGTCGAGTCAATGCCACTACCTTCTTCGTACGTACCGTCGATCCCCTCCCCTCCATTTCGTCCTGACCAATCCTTTAGCCACAGACGTGATTACGGGTATTCCTACGATCATACTTATCGTAGGCCAACTCCCCCACCCATAGCTACTCTCTCCCATTCCCCCTCTTTGTCCGTCTCCTCCCTCGATCGTTCTTCTGTTTCCTCTCCGGCACCGCGCAGGTCCCCCGTAGACCGTCCTCTCGACTCTCATTCAGGCTACTCCGATGCCTATTACTCCCAGGATCAGATGGGGCGATCTCGCCCCTACCCTCACGACCCCGTACGGGATTCTGGTCGCGCCTCTCACAGTTATGGTTACACTTCCCGGCCCCACCCAGAGCATCGTTACTCACATGATTCATACCCATACCACGCATCTCCGGCATACAGCAGCCCTCCGCTGTCCCATACTAGCGCCGGCACGCGCGAGAGCGGCACGCTTTCATATCCCCTTCCAGGACAAAACCATTACACCATTGGCTATACGGACGATGCGGCGACTAAGCTGAGCGACAGGGTTCGTCGGAGATGTTTCAATTGTTGCACAACCGACACCTCCACGTGGAGACGATCAAATCTTAGCCCCGGAAAAGTGGTATGGCTTTTGTTCTATGGATCCCCATATATCATCACTGAACAACGCTCTAGCTTTGCAACAAGTGTGGTCTTTTCGAGCGCACACATGGCCGCTCACGACCGGACCAATTTCCCCATCGAAGGGGTCCCTTAGCAACTTCCATGACCCGGCCCAGAACCCCACCGCAGTCAACCCAGCTACCTCCTATCTCTACCCACGTTCCACCACTTGCACCGTATCATTACAGTCACCCTTCGATTGCGCCGCTCGCTTCTATCCCTGACTCTCGGAGACCACAGCACCCTAATCAGTTGCCCGAGATTCAATCGTGGATTGATGCGCCAGCTGCTCGCACGGCTTACCCCTCATCATCGGACCGTAGCCACGATCACATCTTGCCCCTTCGCCAGCGGTCGCCGTCGCGTCTGCAACACCATGTGGACATGCGACCAAGTAGTGTCCATGGAGCAGTCGCGTGAGCCCCCTTTTCGGCGGCCTGGTGCCGTGCTGAGAAAGGAGTCTGTCCGACGATATAACTGTGCTTCCATTCTCCCCCCATGCTTGTCTTTTCTTGCACGCTCCCAGCTAGATTCTACTCGGCTACGTCCTTGAGTCTCAATGCATGTCTTCGTAATTATCAGACTCATCCTTGCTTCGTATTTGCTGTCGTTATAAAATGTCTTCAAATAAATGCAGTCAACGACCGTGTACTGGTACTATTTTTCTTGGAGATTTTGCTGTATTCTTATATGCATTGCTTTTCGACGGGTGGACATCAACTATGAATTTGCATACACTTATTTATCTCTATCCTAAAACCCAACTTTTCTTGATCAGCTATCATTGATGTCGTTATGTGTAAAATCGGTGGGCAAATCCCATGTCCATATGAACCACATTGATTGCGGCTGAATACGGAAAAGAGACAATTATACCTAAACACACACTCTTCTGATCTGTCTTTGGAAAGACGGGAACTTTACTTGCTGCGCCTGGGTGTTCCAAGACCGATCCGTTGATCGTTTCATTCCTGCTCATCGCCGGCGCGCGGAGGTGGCTCGATCTGGGGCAATCACATCGATCGATTACGCGTGCCATCCATGACAGGATCGAAATTGTCATCCCATACTTTTTTTTTACTGGCGCCCACGCACGCCGAGGAGGGAGGAACGCCTGAAAACGTCCACACAAATTCCGAACATGACACATGCCACGAATGCCAGAGGCTCGGAAAGAGAACCGGGGCCAGGCATGCGTTCAGAGAGGAGTGGCTTGCTGTGGAACGCCGATGACAACCACACCACACGGAGAACGTTCCACAAGCAAAGTTTCATACAGGATCCCGTCTGTGACATATCGTTCTCAGGCACCGCTTGGATTTGTTTCAAGTGTGTGGCACCGTGTAATCGATGGTCCGCAGTGCAGCCGTGATCACTGACTGGGAGTGCCAGTTCAAAACTCCCAAGCTCCAGCGTTCGGAAGCAGAGGGAGAGAGTGGTGGTGACACGAGGACGGAAGATCGAGGAGCCGCCGCTTATCCACGGCCGTGCCGCCAAAACCTTGCCTGACATGTTATGTATCATGGTGTTCGCCATTTGTCCAACAAGGGTTGGACAAGGGTGTGGTGGAGCCGAGTGAAGCCGAAGATCACGTTCTGCCTCTTCTAGCTTATCGATGGGTCCGGGTATCTCCATATTCACGAGGCTGACCTGCAGGCAAGGGAAAAGATGATAGGGTGGAATAGGGGAAGAAACGGCAGAGCGCGGCACGAGACCACGCTCAACGTACAGGTGTCAATACGAAAATCCAATGCGGATGGAATATTCTGACCCGCGGAAGCGGCGACCCATGGCATAGGAGGTACAGGATGGCGAGCTATAGCTAGGCTCGTTACGGCCACCAGATCTCGAACACGTCCTTGAACCTAACGTAGACAGGCATGGCGGTGTGCTCCTTTTCCAGCTCTCTTCTCAATGAATACCGCATGCGTTCGAGGTGAGAGAATAGGTGGATGGGTTAGAGTACCCAGGATTTAGGGCAGCTGATAGTTTGATACTTCCGTCAATCGCCAGGATTCGGATCTGCAAGGAAGCTGCATGGGACTGCAGTTCTCGTGCCAATCAACACGGGCTAAAGCAACCAGGACCAGGAGGACTGGTGTGGGAGGATAAGGGGTGTACGAAACGTTGGTTTCCGATTACCACGGTGAGTTGCAAAAACACAGCGGGAGGCTCCTCATATGACCTTTCACGGGAGTAGTTGCCCATCCCTGCTTTTTAATCAGACTGGATCTGGCATGCGGTCTGTTCGTACCGGGTCGCCGTATTTCCGCTGACACTCCCAGGTCATTCGTTGCACTGTCAGAGCCATTGCGGAATGTGCTGGGCGTTGGTGTATCATCGGATCTTCAGACGTGGAATTCCATGCAAGTTTTCGCAAGCCCGCGCCAAGTCCAACCGCTGGCAAATGAATGTCAGTTGTCAAACATTTGCTAGACAAGAGGAAAAGGAGCGAGAACTTGACTGGGAGGGGCATAAAAGCATTTCTTCGGGGTATACACGCAGTTACCACGCCAGATTCTGATTTACATAAAAAATGGCATGACATTTCGAGATAGCCGAATATCCGGATCGCGGGCTCTTTTCTTTTTTTCCTGATCCGTGGATGTATTTCCGATCTTCAGTTTCAGCGGCACTCTCCGAGGCGATCAAGCTCAAGCTGAGAGCGCAAGACAGACTTGGAAGTGCCGTCTTAGTTCGCTCAGAGGATCAGAACTTTCCTCCATGGATACCTTTATCAACAGTTCTCTTGGAGCGAACGCGGCCCATAGCGAGGCATCCCTGGAAGGCTCTCTGACCCTTGGGGAAGGGCTATTACCCACTTGGCCAGTAAACCAAGTCGTGTTGGTAGCACAAAAAATGACGCCCAAAGAACCGAGTCAAGGAAGGGCAAAACGCTCCACAGCCGCCACTCGTTCCCGCTCAAGGACCGCACTCGTCTCATGTACATAATCAAGTGCATGTGCTATCATTGACACGACGCTGTGGGTGTTCCCGGAGAGGTAAATGTCATTGCTCAGATCGTCACCATATCGTTCCTGACTCATTGACGGTTCTGCTCGCACCGTCGGCGCTCGTTGGCGGATGCTGATCGGAATTTCATCCACAATCCCTCCGCAACAGGCGAGAAAGAAAGTGTCATCCATGGCACATGGTTGCTATCGCATCGTGGATGGCGTGCATCCTCGATAGCACCGGTTCGGCGGTTGCCATAAAACTGGCACCACGTCAAGCCGCTATATGTCCCGCCTCAAAGAGGGCATTCTATATCCGTCCTCGGTGATACATCGCGCGCCGTTTGATCAATCCCCGAATAAGCAACCGCGTCAGAGGCTAGCAACCACGCCGGCACTAATGGTAGACCGAGTTTCTCTCCGCGTCTGTCACGCGGGCGCAGATCTCTGCGCGATGCCATCCGTCCAACGCCGTTTTTCCCTGCCTGCACGTTTGTACTCAGGTATAGTGGCTTATCTCGTTTGCGGTTGGACGATAAGATCCGCACTATTCCTAGGCGATTGCTTCACACGAGTTGATGAAATTGGTGGCTGCCATTGTGGCGCTACGCCCGATGGCTTAGCACCCGAAGCAATCGTAATTGAATCGTCTACTCCAATGACAAGAAACCGGAAAAACAAGAAAATACTAGAAATCAAGCAAGTGAGCAATATTCGCTAGTGGGCCTCCTTTTCTAACCCTAGTTCGATAGTAGATTATGAGTAACAGCCATTCGATCCATGCAGAATGTGGCATTGTAGCTCTTGTCCAGCGCAGTGTGAATACCAATAATTACTTATTTGTCCAGGCATGATCCCCCAGCCGTCGAGAGTAATATTTATTCTCCTGCAGGAAAACATGATGTACCGACAAACCCAGATGCGCCTGAAATCGGCGATACCGTATCATCTCGCACGATAATTGTGACGATGCTAGACGGCGCATGGTTTTACCCGTCAAAAAAGCCAGGTGCAACTTAACCACCTCTAGCTATGGGCACTTTCGTGTGTCTGCGACCGGCAATATACATGTGTTTCGGCATGTCCCTTTTCCTGCAGGCGAGTTTTTCTAATCTCACACCTAGATGGTGGGTGAACGGGTCGAACCATGGTAGACCCTCGGGTTTGCTTAATCGCCTCTGATCATACGATCTACCTGAAACGCGAGTGTTTGAGGGACTTGCATGCAGCTCCTCAACGACCCTGGACGTCATATATGACGCAGGCCAAGTCATGGTAGAGTTTCACGGGCCTTTTGGTTCGCGTTGTTCTACCAACACCATGGACTCGCTGTCCTTGCGGCAGTTCCCATTCTTCCTTCTGCTCACACTCCACCACATCACGATGGATGACCAAGATCATGATGCTTGACCCTTGAGAATGGAAGAGCGTCGGATCAGAGTTGGACAGAGTGATTCAAGGTCGACTCTCCCACCACATACCCACCCCAGAACATAGAATCTCAACCGTGCGTCAGCACCATACTACACAAGACATGTACTCGTTGGAGCCTGCTATGCGTGGGCCTCAGATGTGATGGACGTGGGACCAAGGGAAAGATTGATCATGTCACATCTATCCGTTCCGCCTCAACACCATCCCATGATATACTTCAGTGACTCAGATATGTACCAACTCATTGTGAAGCATGATGAGCTGAGTACATGCGATTGATCTAATGTGTCACGGGCCATGACTCGATCAAACACTACCCAAAGCGCAACTCACAAAGTTTGCCTATTGCCAAGAACACCTCGAATGCCTTTCTGGCGGAAATTCCTCCAGCCATATCATTGCAATGGAGACGGTTTGACTTTGGAGCCCCCGCATATGTATGTCACCTATTATTTTTTTCTCGTACGCAGGTCACAGGAGGCTACTACAAAGTACCACTGTGCCACGGCGGCCACAGAGGGGTCTAGCTCAAGGTCAATAGAAAAGTCGCTGCCAACCTAACGCTCCGGTTTCTCCGTCAATGCCATCGTAAGGATATACATGGCTCTATACTCAGTCGCAACCTGTCTGTTTCTTCGAGTGGTCGAATGTCTCGAGACTACGTGCCCAGGAAACCCGTGGAGAGCCGAGTCGAATCGACGCTTTAGAAGGAGATTGCACCGTGAAATCCATCTTGTTGGCAGTCTTCACGGATCCTTGAGAATGACCAACTTCGATGGGGATGCAGCATGCTATCCCTATGCATGCGTCAGCCTCTGCTGATGAGAGTAGGGCTCATTCGCTCACACATCGAATAGGTTTTCGTCAAGCAATTAGCAGAACTCGAACGGATTTCGAATGCCTCGTCCGAGTCTTGCCAGTCCGTTGCTTCGTGCGATAGCAAACCGGCGTTGATAGGCTGCAATGTCCGAGCGTTTTCGGCGTGTCAGCGCGAACCCTGTGACACTACATAAAGTGTTCTGTATATTAAACGGTCTCAATGGCACCTACGTCATTTGCGGGACCCACATCCGTTTGGCGGACTCCAGGCTTGCGGGTGCCAGACCCACGTTCCTCCAGCCTTCCCATAGGGTCGGAGATCAATATATGCGCCGCAGAGCGAATGTGTACTTTGTGCATCCCTGCATGGTATGAAAGTGGGGACCAGTAGGGTTGTGCAACACGTTAAAGGCGTTTCACGGAGATTGTCGCGAAGGTTGAAACCAGGTTCCTCAGCGGAATAGAGCCTGAGAGCCCTAGATCCGCGAGTGTTCAGTTCAGCTAAATCTGAGAGCGAGGGTGGGAATTACCTGCATTGTCTGGCCGTCCACGATATAACTTGTATTCGATACTAAAGCCGAACTCACGTCCGAACGATACAAATGAAAGCGCACCTTATATATTCAACTCCTCCAACATTCATTCGTTCCGAATCAGAGTGAACCAGCCTATGATGGATGCCAAGCCTCCGCGAACTCGTTTGCTGGAGTTACCAGAGAAGTCATTTGTGTCTGAAGGACATTATTGGATATCTTTTCCAGATAGTCTTGCTCAGAATGGTACGACCGCAATGTTTGACTTTAGAGAGGAAGACCGATGCTGAAAGAAACGTGAGTAAAATTGATTATAGAGTCAGGCACATCCTGAAGACTCGAATCATCTATGTCACCATCCTCCGGGAGCCAAAACGTGTCAAGAATGTTACACCAATCAGCAGGTTCACGGCAAGTGTTACTTTTCTGAATGTCTGAACGATACGTGATGTCTGGCAAGATAAGGCAATTTCGAGCAGTTATACTCGATATCGATATCCACCTTGCGAGACCCTCAGCAGCAAAGGGGGCATCCGTCCTGGCACGACTCGTTCAATATTATGCATCAGATTTCGATCAAGCCCACCTGCTGTTCACATCACTTTTCGAAGCTGAGAGCCTCCGAAGCGTTTATAAACATCATGAATCCAACCTGATGCAATTGTCCTGCAGGAGGAACGAACAAACAGATGAATTACCAACCTTATCGGATTTTACGCTCGTCTTTCACGACGACCTGCGGTATAGCAGTAGCTGTCACCGCATCGTCCATCGATACAAAACCTGTAAGATTTCTCGGAATAAACCCATAGCAAAATGTACGAACAAAGTCGGCCATGAGCGTACATATCCAGACGCAAGTTAGGCTATCTCGTTGATGTGTTTCAGAAGATCTTCCCGCAGTAAGTGGAAGGTCACACCTTGGAAATGGTATCCCTCAGGGAACAACCATACGTCAAAGTTTCATATCTCCAGTTTACTTTTTCGAGGATCCACCATGTGGTATCATATCTGCGCATCGGTCTACGAAGGGTCAACTGACTTGTTTGTGAGATCGAATGTTCATACCATTACCCATGCAGTTGGGAAAGAATTCGCCCTGTATACATCGAAAGTCTTTGGTGAGTCAGCTGAGATTATACATACAACGAAAATGGGCAAAACAGACCGTCTTAGAAGTTACCTTCTCAATGTCGTGTCAGTAGATCAATTTCAAGCTTTTTTGCTCGATGACACTAGCTTTCCTCTCTTCGTCTCGAAGGACCCCTGTAAACAGAGCGAATTTCAACGTCGAGATGGCGCGGTTCAAGATGAATTTCCGTTGTAATCGTTGTCACCTTACGGTAGTGAGGAATGTGGGTCACTCAGGCGACATGAACAAGAAAAGCCGCAATGGGGCGTATCAATGTGACGGCAATAAGTAGATTCTAGAATGGATGATAAAGCGCTTCAGATTGGGGCTGACGCACCACATTAATTATTACCGACCGTGACGGACCATGTTGATGCATCTATGACTTAACCGATCGTATTGCACGTAATACCTATGCTCATCCATCATACGTAGGACATGTAATTCCGCAGGAATGCTATCTCAAGGTTTGACAGCATATCACCTTCATTTAATAGGTGGAAAACTGCAGTGACTACTCAGTTCAAGAACGTTGAACTTACTATCGAAAGGGTTGTGGAAAACAGCCGAAAATGCCACTGTGACCATACAATCCGGGAAACAATCGCTCCAGGATAGTAGATATCGGTTGGGGTTCTTGGACACTCTCAGAAGAGGCTAGAACTGTGTCTCGGAACGGCTGATGATTTCATCACATTACCATCGTTCGCATGAGATGACTGAGCCAACGAGAAAATCCCTAACCTTTCAAAACAGGTCACTAACTAGCGAGTATGGCCGCTATACATTTCATGTTGTCGCTAGGTAGTAGGTGTTCCGGATACCTCACGTGGAGCTGTGATCCGGTCAGCAAACATGCGATCAGAATAATGCAATCACCGGTACTATTCGACAACGTCGACGTGGCAGATGGGACCAAGGAAATAACATATGATGTAAAATCTGTTGATTTTGTCTGTTTCTGTGTGCCCGCCGCCCGCCGCCGGCCCGCCCAAAAGAAACACATGATTCCGTTTCAGCCCGGATGTATAAGCGTTGGCCAATTCAGCTTTGTTCCCCCCCGCTACCTCACTTATTCTTGTACGACTTTGTACCATGTCCAGTGCGAAGGAGAAGATACTTGCCAAACACGACAATGACGTCGTAATTGTTTCTGCGGTTCGGACTGCGCTTACCAAGGTGGCTCATTTCATAGAAGCACGTCAAGCCATTGAATCATCGTTCTCATCTTGTTTTAGGGCAGAAAGGGTGGCTTCAAGGACACGCGGCCAGAAGAACTTCTGTCTGCTGTCTTCCGCGCAGCTTACACTAGAGCACGTGTAAATCCAGCCCTCATCGAGGCAATTGCTGTGGGTAACGTGCTCCCGCCTGGTGGTGGTGCCAGTGGAGCTCGAATGGCTGCCCTACACTCCGGTATCCCGTACACAACTCCGCTCGACACAGTCAACCGACAATGTTCGTCCGGGCTCACCGCAGTGAATCAAATTGCGAACGAGATCGTGGCAGGTCAGATTGACATCGGGATTGGTAGGTCACTTCGTATATCCAACTCCTGTTACCTGTATTGATCAATTAACAGGTGCTGGTGTCGAGTCTATGACATTTGGATGGGGCACTGGATCGCTTCCTGATGGCTGGTCGCCCGCCGTTCTCTCCAATCAGGAAGCTGGAGATTGTCTCATTCCAATGGGGATTACGTCCGAGAATGTCGCCGCAGAGTTCGGTATTTCTCGGGAAAGACAGGACAAGTTTTCTGCAGAGTCATTCCAGAAGGCAGCAGCGGCACAGAAAGCCGGCAAGTTCAAGAACGAGATTGTGCCGCTCAAAGTTACAGTAATCGACCCAAAGACCGAGAAACCTTCCGAGATTGTAGTAGACGCAGATGATGGTATCAGGGATGGTGTTACGGCTGAGAGCCTCTCAAAACTCAAACCTTCCTTCAAGAAGGGCGGCTCCACCCACGCCGGTAGGCCGAGCTTGAGTGATTTTCATAGTTGCGACTCAATTCAACACCTTTAGGAAATGCCTCACAGGTCTCCGACGGTGCAGCTGCGGTAGTCCTTGCTCGCCGTTCGGTTGCAAAACGGCTTGGTCTTCCTATCATGGGAAAGTACGTCGCTGCTACAGTAGTCGGCGTTCCACCTCGGATCATGGGAGTGGGGCCTGCCTATGCAATCCCCAAGATCTTAGAGAAGACCGGCCTCTCCAAAGATGACGTGGATTTTTACGAGATTAACGAAGCATTTGCTTCACAAGCCATTTACTGCATCGAGAAGGTCGGAATCCCATACCACAAGGTCAATGTGAATGGTGGTGCCATTGCCTTTGGGCACCCACTAGGTTGCAGTACGTATCCTCGCTTCCCTTTTCGTGACCGACTGTCTTATGTATCCCGCTATCATCGCAGCTGGAGCACGCCAAGTTGCTACCGGCTTGAACGTCGCTAAGCAGAGGAATGAGAGGGTATTTGTGACGAGCATGTGCATAGGCTCTGGAATGGGCATGGCTGCTGTATTCGTCAGCGAGCACTGATAGTGTTTATTGACATGGCTTTCGGTTATATATGTTGTGTTTTTAGCCTGGAAAGTTTACTAGAGTCCTGATTCAAAGTCATACATTAAGAGTGAGCTGCACATTTCAAAGTAGAAAAAGCTGCCACCTCTAATTTACTTCGGAAATACTGCTAACGAGCCAACAGGCTAACATGCTTTCTATATTAACCAAGTGAAATTTAGATGTCTCTTTCAAACGGGTCGCTGTCAACCTCTTGAACGTCAAAGCGATCTTGGGTGAAAGATGAGACCCTCTCCCTGAATATGCCGGTTCAAGAATCTCCAGTAGCATAAAGCTGGAGAATCCCAAATATCATCCTACCAGGTGCAACTTTCGATGAAGAAACAAAAAATGCTGTCAGTGGCAAATATATACCGAAATTCACGCGCACGGACCAGGCGCGTTTGGAAGGTATAAAACCGGGACGCAACAAATCAAAATTATTCACAGTCAACCTCGATCCGAATCCGGCGACGGTGAGTTGGTATACCTCGACGGCAATTCATCCAATGGCCATGGCCAAGTATCGAGAGAGTGAATCGCAGGAACTGGGCATGCTGTTTGTCTTTACTTCCCATTGATTGAGCGGCTAATCAGTTCTTGATACAAATAACTATCCATGCTTGACAAGTAAACTGTTGGCTCGGTATTCGTCTCTTTTTGACAACATGTTAGCCGAGCAAGTGAGTCCATGCAAACAAGGTAATCATAAGCAGTACTACTGAGGTGGAGTCCTTCTAGTTCGGTATTGAGAGTTCTAACTATCGACGTGCGTGGTTAGCATACACCGCCATACTCGGGTCAACTTCCTGGCACTTGAATGATTTCAATCAGCCTTTACTAATGATGGTCGAACTCTGCCAATTCAGCAGGAGTGATGTTGCTCCGTTCAAGTTTGCAGACTCGATGGCTCACCACTCCCAGTGTCGGTAGTGGGCCACCACAAGCTGATCGATCAGGGTTCCCGAGCGACAGTGAATTAGGTGAGTCATTGCGGCTTCGATCATCAATAATTCTCGTGAAGACATGTAAGCTTCCAGGGCCATATGACGCCACCGCATGGTGGTATTGAGGCCATGTGCTCAGGGTAGTGTCTCTGTGCGTTGTTCCGCGCTGCCGCATGAGAAAACAGTTTTACGGGGTGGAACCAAGGGTATCATTCTTCGGTCCAAATCCTATTTTTTGAAGCTTCCTGACATCGTTCGTCACTCTGCTGCCCAATCTCGGCACACGTTCGCTCCGGAGCCCCTTCCGTGCCGCCTCCTTGTTGAAAGTAGAAAAATCCCGCTTAATTACTCCATAACCCACTCTGATTTCATTCCCAGGATTGTTAACATGACGGCGTTTAGCATAAAACTTTAGAACGGGCCCACATCCGCATTCTCGCTTACGATGTATCCATGTATCCACGTTCTTCGGAAGTTTGCAGCCGTTTTGCACGCTCTAACCTGACTCTTTTCATCTCTGGTATAGAATGTTCCACGAGTCCACAAAGTCATTTACTCTGTTTATGAAGACAACTCCTTCTCAGGAAGATCCGCATTCTTCCTGAATACGCTCTTCGTCGAATTCGAAGTTCTTCTGCAGCAGTGGAAATTGAGCCAGTCCAGCTGCTATACGTCTCGGTTACGCATTGTGATACCCCCGTTGGAGACCGACTGCTGTTTTGTTATTTACCGATCAGTGACACCTTCCACGGAAAATGCTGCAATGAATGACCTTCAATACTGCGGTCCTTCGATCAGCACCTTCTTTCCCTCCTTCGCCGTTGCGACGTATATGGCAACTTATTGATCTTCCGTTGTCTCACGTAGACCGAGTCAGGTCAAAGATAGGATATGCCCTTTTTGACATTGTTTTCCTGCTAAAACCTCATGATATCAGCGTACAGTTGATACCTTTTCGCCGTTGTTGTTTTCACCAGACTCTCGATCATTTTCAGGTTTGCCGATCCTAGGCAGGGACCGGGACAAATACATCCTGATATCCACTTTGCCTATATCCATCACGGACTACTGATTTGGTTTCCTCGGACAAAAAATCCTAAAAGGGACAATACAACAGGCACGGTAAACGCACTGGTGAATTCCCCGTCAAGTTCAGGTACAATATGTCGATCTGTCGTTCATACTGACCGCGTGTCATGCGTATCTATGGCACAAGACCCACAAGCCCTGTAGTAATGTGATTCCACAATGGAGCTCGACGACCACCGACGAGCATACGGCTCCTGCAGGGTTCCAATCTTCCCAAACTGCTGTATTGACATTGGTCACTAAGCCGAGGTTGGTTTTATTTGATCATCACATTTTCGCTCAACTTGAATGGCATGCGGGCCAGTTCCAAAAAAAACGGATATGGTCCACAAACTACGCCGATAACCCTTTCGCGCACAACTTTGTTCCTGCTGATTGCGACATCCCTGAAGGCTCTCCCTCTTTAAGCTCCTTTTTTCCCTTCCCGGGTTGTCGCACTCTTTAAACGGGAGCTCTATAGATTCGACTGCAAGTCGGTGATGCACATATCCATATCAACGGTAGGTAAGCCGCAAAGCGGATATTGATGCTCCAAATTTTAAAGACCGATGCTTCCCTCTGAGTTGGATGTGACCAGGTGCTAGCGACCCCCAATGGCAAAGCTATCACATTGCATCCGGAATTGAACCACTGAATAGAATGTGTACCAAAATTGCTTTCCACGGTGGGGACATTGTCCAAACTCAAACCTCCCAGGATATCGTTTCTCCATTCATATTTCCTTCAGTGATTGTATGAACAGATACGATCGAATTTCTGATTTTGCGCATTATTGCAAAGTGCGAACCACTTGACAGTTCACCCCCAGGACCCTTCCCTTCCAAGTCTATGTTCGGGACTTTTTAGCAAACGTGCGCACAGCGCGGGCGGACATTCCAGATCGAGTATCCACTGCCCTGCTGCGCCGTACCACACGGAACCCTTTCTCCTGTTTTGATGTGCTGTTGGGGAACACAGGTAACTTCGCGATCCAACCGATGTTTCGCAACTGACAGGAGATATCGTACCGCGGTATACCTCTACAGTTCAGATCAATCCGTTCGTTCCGTTGAATGCCGGAACGGACATCCTCTCGCACCGCTCCGCAAACTTAATTTTGCTGATGCTGTGTGAGGGACATTTGAAACGCCCGAATCGGTGATACGCCCGTTTGCAATATCATGACTCGGATGGGCCCTACACGGCCGAACGGAAATACCCCGAACAAGCTTGCCGGGCCTAGCTACCCAATGATTGGCTGCGGACAAAAATCGCCATATCTCCCCCAGGGGCTCGTGGTCTTTCAGTGAGACACGATTGACAAATTCTTCGGAGCAAACGTCAAACGCCAGTCCTTGGCTGCCAAAGAGCCTCGTGGATCAGATAATGATAACTTCGAGAAGCAGTTAAAAAAACGCGCCTGGATGATAGCTTATAGCGTTGGTCAAGACTGGCCGATAACGAAGGCACAGGATGGATGACGAGTGGGTGCGCATATATTGACGTTTTCTTTGAGTTCCACGGACCGGAACCAGTTGCTCCCGGTTAACGACAGAAAAGCGATAGTCTCGGAGCGAGGTGGCGCCCGCCGCGCCCCCTGTTCGGCCCAAATGCTTGCTCAATTGTTCTCGATCCAGAACTAAAGATATCTCTTTCATACAAGGTATGGTCGGCAGTGCTACAGCCGGTGGAGAGCAATTAATTTGAGTCCTTTGAGGCCATTTCCTCGAACTCGGGATCGTAGGCCCTGAAACAAACTGAAGAGAATGCCAAGTTCAAGTTACGACCGTAGGTTTGCATCAGCAGGGTCCTGAAGAGTTTGAAATACACAACTAGGTTCTTCCCCAGCATCTCCGGCGTACAACGCCATCCTCGTCGGACTTGGCGCGGGGTTAACTACGCAGATTTATGAACTGATGTGACAACCTGTCCGCTATGCGAACGCTCAGCTGACCGATCAGAGTCCTCAAGTTCGTGAGGCTGTGCGGTCTTATTTCACTCACTGGCAGTGTCATATGAATGACGTGATAACGACAGCGACGGATTTGAACTTTGTCGCTACACAAAACCTGGACTGTTGGGCAACAGAACCCTGGTTCCCTGCTGACACCTGGCGGTTCAGCTGCCGGTTGTCCATTCAAAATTATTGTGAGTCGAAGTAATCGCCTCCGACTTACCAGCCGGTTTCCACCATTTTTGCCGTATTAACAAATGAAAATGTGCGCGACTGATGGTGATCAGTTAGTCGCCCGGCTGAATCGGACAAGCTGTAAAATTGGCATAACTGGTGATATCGAAACCTTGCTTGTCGAGATCCATCGTGATAAGCGACCGGAAACGTGCTGCGGGAAGGAGATAAGAGAACAAATAACCGCACAGCAAAATATTCTGAATGTTGATGCACGCTGGAAATGCATGCCCGCTATATGCACACCACACAACAAAGTTTTTTTCTCCTTGCTACGAGCATGTACATGTTTCCGGGCGTAATACTGTTTAAGGGGGCGGTGATATTGATGCATACTGTGACTGCACTGATCCCCATAGCGGGGATAGAAGCAGTTGGGGAAGTTTCTCTGAATCGCGTCATGCACAAACAGGGTCGCCATTGAATTGGAGCAGTCAAGAAAGGTCTGAGCGAACCTGAACACGTTATCGAAGCCTTCGCAAACCTAATGGGGGGAAGCTTGTTCAGAAACCTAAGCGAATGCGGTCGGGGCACCATCGAAGGGACTACGAGAATCAGGGCGACAGAAAAAAACATGTTGTCGCTTGTACGCGCGAATTTTCGCTTGGAGAACATCTTAGCAACAGTACGCCCGACCGCATCAGGGCATAGAGTCCTTAGTATTTTCACTCTGGAATCTTTATTTTTCTGCGCTTGAAAAACGGAGATTACGGTATCAAGAAATACACGCTTTAGCGCTTACTGGAATCTTCTTCGACTAACCTTGATAGGCTTTTGCGGAGGAACGGCTAGCACACACTGAGGATAATAATAATTCCAGAGCGACCTCGTCATCGGATGCCAAGTACCGCTGAGTAAGCTCTCGAGAGCGTAGTACGTTGTTCGGTACAGGGGAGATCCACAAACGTAACCCAGTGTGAACCAGGCGATCCGGTGCAGCTGAGGAGATAATTGCCGGTAGAAGATGTAATAACATAAGACAGATATGGGTTAACATCAGTTGCTAAGCCGCCGAGGAAGTCGTATAAAACCGAGCATTAAAAGTGGCGATATCGGGATATCAGGGCAGGTGGCCGACGCTAATGATATCAGAAGAGGCAAGTAGAAGCGTGGCCAGCATGGGTCGGATATTATCACAGCGCCTTTGAGATGTGCCTGTCGTTACCATACTGATTACCAACTGAATGGCCGGCAACTGGCGCCATCGGCGCAAAAATCGTATATAGAAACAATATTCCATGGAGGAACATGATGATCAGATCTGTAGCACCTCATGTTAGACGCGCCTGCTGATATGATGGTGCTACGTGTCATGCGCTCGAAGGGTAGAATAAATGGACGAAACGGAAGTGGACCGCAAGGCCAGGGCAGCGATGGAAGCGAAGATGGCAGGAGGGCAAACATTGACATTACACGCATCTATCATAGGACTCGCTAGTGGGTCTGGATGAAGTAAGTCTCATACAATATAGGATTATGATCCGGATGTAACAGCGCACCGCACCGCTATCCGCTCATGGCGGGTGTACGGATATGAACAGAATGATCATTGCGAGGAAAGTAAAAAATTGTTCAAGGCAGGAGAAGAGAAAAAAAGTCTTGACATCAAAGGTGCGGTCACAGCACAGGATGGGCGTAACTTGGGCCGAAAGAGGCAGGTCAGGTAATGATTGAACGATTACCACATGACTTGTCAGAGCCGTACTATATCAACTAGTACTAGTATTCCCCAACACGCTAACAGAAAAACAACAGATGTCAGTGTTCCTTCCGGAGATAGACGGAGTCATCTTACCGAAGATCAACCCATCCAAAAGCCAAATCCACACCTGTTTACGGAACTGAATTTCGTTTGTGCCTTTACCATTTGCACTTCCACCTCTCACCACTTCTGGCCCAGTGAAAAAATATATATACTTCTTCCGAAGAACTTACTCCGCAGGTCCATTCACTGGAACTTGCCGTTCCAAGGTAAAGTTTATCAATCGAACCTGAATGCGTGCTCAGTCCAAGGTCTCATTTCACCAGAACACCGGCTCATCTCTCTCCAAGTCCCGAACGGGTCTTTCTGTCATCCGGACTTTTATTAACATTGAATCTGACCCACTTCGGTTCGCTTATATATCCGGGCTGCGGCCACATCGCCCGTCAATCGCTCGGAAGCCTTTTAAATCATTGACTGCTTTTGGGTTCGTACTACACTCCGCCACTTTGATCAGCGCACTTTTCCTCTCATCCTGCTGACTCCTTTCCTTTTCTCCTCAATGGACCCGGATAGGCACCTGCCCATTCCTGGGCGTAAGCACCCTCGAAATCCACCTCCCATGATGTCTCCTTCCGCGCCTGATCCCCAGGCGCGTCCCATTTCAACAACTACGGCCACATATCAGCCTTCTCTTCCGTCTATACGACAGCTTCACCCCTATCTCCCACCTTCTGGAGGCCCGCAACCCCCTCTGCCTGCTCAGGAAGGACAGCCATATAGTTACCCACCTCCTGGTTCTTACGCAGGTCCTTCAGGATCCACAGATCCACATCCCATCCAATCGATGCCACCTCAGGGCATTCTATATCCCAGAAGTGAAGAAGTCAACTCGGAACCAGAGGGCGAAGCGGAGCAGCAGGGACCCGCCAAAAAGAAAAGGCGACGCCAGGCCCTCAGCTGTAACGGTACGTCTTTTGGACATCGTAGTCCGCATGGACCCTTGCTTAACGTCTATCGGCGCCATTTTTTCTTGCGGACATACACGAACTGGACACTGCAGAGTGTAAAAGAAGAAAGATCAAATGTGACAGGTTCGGTATCTGTAGTCCCGTGAGGTCTCGAGACCGCTGAAGCAGTTTCCAGGGCACAACCGTGTGGTCCCTGCACACGGCGCGGTGAACAATCGAAATGCCAGTGGCGTACGTTGGAACCCGTGTATGTCAAGTTTGACATTTAGTCCCAACGCTGGCGCTAATGTCAAGGTCCCAGGGACAAGTACGTTACCCGGGCAGAGTACGATGAACTGAAATCCCGTAGCAAGGCAGAATGTGATGAACTCAAGGCGAGGGTAGATCGCCTAGAAACCATGGTCACGCGCATTTTCTCCGCCCCGTCTGGCACGGTCAACGTACCCTTGTACTCAATGCCTTCCGATATGTCCGGCGGCGCCCCACCGTCTGAAAATATTTCGTACCACGCTGGACACGGATCAACGGGCCCAGTACTATACTCGCCTGTCGTCGCACCGTCCTCATACCAAGCTGACCCTGTACCTAAGCCCCCACAGTACCCATCAAACTCCCCTCACTTGGTTACACCAGGCACACTGCCACTGGGAGCCACGCCCCCTCAACCTCCTCCACCCTCGGGAGGCGGCGGCAGTTCGAGTCATGTCCGTCGCGCCTCAGCGTCCGAATCTATGTCGCCGACCACAGTAAGACAATCACCCCTCTCCCTCGCCTCCATCACATCACCGTTTAATACCGATACTGCGCAGTCAAAAAACTGCCACGCGCAGACGCACAACTTGCCGGGCGTGCGTCTGCGCCCAGTGCTTCTGCCTCTACTTCGAGACGAATGGAAAGGCCTGGCAACGGCGCGCTGCGCCGTCCCCCATCGGCGGCGATGGAACACCCACAGTCGTCAGCAACGACGAGTATCTCGGATGTTGCCATGGAAGGACCGTCGGGAGCTCCCATGGCACTCCATTTACCCGGCCCATCGCCTCGCGGGCGATATGGAGATCCGGGGGTAGGTCTCCCTTCAATTGGCTCGAGTCGAGATACTAGAGAAGGGAGGGACACGAGGCATCTTCCTACAGAGCGTTGACGACGGACAAGCTTAAGTTGTGCTCCAAGTATCGTTCGATGCAGGGATGATGTACACTAGACCGATCTCGTCAATCTACCGGTGCGTGAGTAACCCGAGGAGCCTGGGTCCCACACACTCCACGACATGCGGTCGTACAATATTGCACATATGACAACACGTATTTCTGTCTCCAATTCACTCATAACGGACATGAATTCTTTTTTTTTCCTTACCTCGTGGCCCTTCTTTCATACCCACTCAACCTTCGCTCCTGCCTCGTTCGTGGACAGCGCTTTTTTGTGACGACTTTTTTTTACGACATCTAGCATCCTGCCATTACCAGAGATCATCGATCGTCCCGTAGTAGCTACAGTACGCCAAACAGTCATGTCCTCCCCCCTTGGGGTGATAGATAATTTACGAGTGCCCCAACGCCTGTCCGATTCTGCCTCAGATTCCAGAGGGACGATTAAAAAAATAATCATTCCCAAACTAGCTTGCCCTGGTCGTCCACCGAAGCCTGCATGCCACCGCTCGTTTTCCCTCCTCGTTGAGACTGCTCGATAATCTGGAGTCGCTCCAACTCGCGTTTGTGTTTGGCCAGTCCTTGCAGTCTCGCCGCCTCCGCTTCCGCCTTGACGCTCTTGGCGAGTTCCCTCTTGCGCGCATTTTGTCGCTGCTTCTTGGTCATTGTTTCTGCCGCCGCTGCATCGTGCGACGTAGACGGCGTAGCCGTGACGATCTGCTGTTGAGGACCTACGCGTACAAAATCGCACCGTCGATCAGCATCATGTCACGGAAGAGAAAAAAAAAGGGGGGGAGAAATGATTTACGGGTACGGCTGCGACTCTTGACGATGCCCCATTCGCCTTCGTCTTCTTGGTCGGCGTCGTGGACGAGCAAGCTATCTTCGACGACGTCTCCATAGTCGTCCCACGAGAAGCCCGCAACGGGGGACTCGCCCGCCCGAGGCTGGATCCGCATGACGCGTGCGAGGGTTGGGAGATCAGGCTTTTCCAGCATGCTAGATAAATCGGCGAAAAACAAGGAACGGGTCACGATCAGCTGCGCCCACGGCTATCTAAATGGACAACGACGACATCCCCATCAAGGGGAGGGGCCAGAAAGAAAAGAGGCAAGATCAAAGAAAAGAGACATACTCGTGGACGCCAGTCTTGGCCGGTTTGGGGACGAGCTTCTCGGCGAGCGTACGCTGCAGGCCTTCACGTTCGCCACGTATGTCGGTGGTGTTATCAGCACGCTCTGCCACGGGCGAATCGCTTGCGGTGGACGCCAGATCGCTGCTCGTCATATCCGTGGGATCCGTCCCCATCCGTCCGTCCATCGATCCGGACATCTTGAGCTGACGACGGTCCACATGGGTCCACGAGCTGTCGGTATCGAACGACAGTGACGGGTATGCTTGGATCTGAGGCGACGTCACGTCGAGCGTAATGCTGCCACGGAGACGCCCCTTCCCCGTTACCGAAAGAGAGGAACTCAGGACGGACGGCGGAAGAGACACTGAGGTGTCGGTGCTGTCCCCGCGCGAGCGCACGCGATAAGCTCCGGCAGCGTGCCCTCCGACATTCCCGGACTCCCTACCCGCCTCCGAACTCGCTTCCTTGTCTTCATCTTCCTCGTCTTCGGCCTCCTTGTTCTCAGCCTCCTTGTCGTCATCTCTCCCCTTGACCCGACCCTGACTCTTCTTCGTTCGCTTCCTCGTCTTGTTGCCACTGGCACGTCCTGCCACGGACGCCGTCCCGGCCGCGGTGACGGAAGCCGCCGTACGAGCATCGACCGGCGGCCCGGCACGCGTGCTGTCGAAGTCGCCTGGTATGACGGCCGAAGCACGCCTCTCGTCGGGTTTACCCCGCACCGCTCCCGCCGTCTCCTCGCCGTCCGCGCCGTGGACGCCCTTGCCCCGTTTCCGCCGCCTCGTCCTCCCCTTCTTGCCCCCCGGTACGACGTCCCCAGAACCCTCGTCGCCCTCTTTCTCGTCCCCGTTCTCGGCGCGGTCCGCAACTCGGGTCTTGCCACGCACCGCGGCGTCGTCTGCGAACGCTTGCCAGCCGTGACCGGTGGACGGCGCGCGCTTGGCATACCCGTACGCACAGATGGCGCCTATGCCTGCGACGACGCTCAAGACCCCCGCCATCGCCGTCGTGGACGAGAACGCGTCGACGGTCTCCATCAAGTACGAGGGAATCTGACAGGAACCTAAAGGGTCAACGACTGCCTATGGCCAGGGTGAGCGTCAATGATATCGCGAGAAATGTAGAGGTTGGTATAGAAAGGCTCCTCGTCGTCGTTCGCGCTGCAACGACGCTTGAAAGTGCCAAGATGGTGTCGCACTCTTGTTCTCTGCTGTCTGCTGGCCGGGCCGTGGGACTACGTTTTAGGCAATTGCCACGTTGCTCAAACACGGACATACAACACATAAATTACTAGCATGTATTTCTTCTGTACTTGAATCCGAGCAGAGTCGTATCTTTTCGACAGCGTATCTAACATCAAGTTGAACGTTCAGCCCCATGAAAGAGAGATCAGCGAAGATATGGATGAAAATAAAGCAGGTGAAATGAACATTATTGACAGCCCTCGTTCAAGAGCGTCCTGGAACGTGTATTATGGTAATGAGCCAGTGAAACGAGTCAAAGAGGGAGCGTCGGTATTTGTAAAAAAAAGTCGCTATAGATACAACTCTCCGGTCTCGGGCGTAAAATGGCTGAAATGTGCAGAATCACAATATGAAAAATGACCGTCGGGTAGATCGATTGAATGTCACCGAGTATATACTGTCGAGCGGAGGTGGGGGGGTATGGAATGAAAAGAAGGAAAATATGTTACCAGCGCTGGCCAAGCAGGCACGCTTCATATTTCGGAGTGCATCGAGAAGCGCATGTTATCCGACATGAGCTCGGCTGCCCCGTTGATATGCAATGTCCCACCCGCCTTGTCGCTCCGTGCCAACAGGTCGTCCCAGATGTCTGCCTTTTCCCGCTCGCTCAACGGCGGTCGGCGAGGGGCGTTGAGCTCTCGGAACGTGAGCCGCGCTCGCGCCGTATCTGGATCTCGTGACGATGAAGGGGACTCGACTCGCGCGGTCGTGTCGCTCCGCGCACTGGGCGTTCGATCCATCTGCCGTACACCTCCTTCGATCTGTTTCACCAAGGTCGAATGCGAAGGTAAACTTGCCGCACTCCCACCACCTCTTCTCGTACTTCTTTGTGCTCTCGGTGGCGGGGACAATGACACGATCCCATCCTTCATTCGTAACCGTCCAACACCATGTCCTTTACCCTGGCACGACGCACGGGGACTCTCAGAACTAGATGCGGAGGCAGAAGTAGGTCTCGAAGACGCAGAGGAAGGTGAGTCCCCAGAACACGTCAAGCGCCGTGGCGACGGCAATGGCGCGCGGTCACTCTCGTTGTCTTCCGCAGTCCTCAGACCAGCAGGAACAGACACCGACCTGCGGGGAAATCGTGGCAGTGACGAGCATGGCTTGCCACTCTTGGCATGGTCGTCGCCTAACCGCAGTTGCTCAAGTGGTGCGATAATATGCTGATCGATTGAGACCCCTGACGTACGGGGTTTTGCAACAGGTTCGCCGTATGAGGACACAGAGGAGCGGGCTGACAAGGTTCTGTTGAAAAATCGCATGGAAGCGACATCGGACGAGTTGGGCGAAGAAGACGAGGTGGCTACACTCGTTTGAGCGTCAGGAATGCTTTTCGTCAAGGTATGATTCTTGTCATGCGAGTCTGATGATGGATTTGAGGGTGAGGTTGACACAGGGTCACACTCGTGTTGGTTCATCCGCTTCAGTAGCTCCTTGGGTATAGCAGGAACGGGAGGAACGACCTTGTCAGATTGGCACCGGTCTCGCAGACCTCCAGTACTGATCCGCCGCATTAGCCGCCAAAATTTTCCGCCTTCATTCCCGCCTTCCTTTTCGGGCCCTGATCGTGCATGACTTGCGGCGGGACTCGCCCAAGCGCCACCTTCCGTGTTTGAGATACCATCTATGGATCGGCCCGTCGCTCGCGTGCTTGCCCTTTCTCTTCCCCATAGCTCCTGCAAGTTACTCCGACTTTTCGAATGGCCCCTGCCACGAACAGGCGATTGTTCCGATGCTACGCCCCCTTCCTTGGCCTTGCGCCACCTACTTGAGACCTTACGCGTCAGGCTGCGTACACCCGAGTCTGAGGCCGATGGCTGGTGTGTGGGAGTGCCTTGCGAGGTATTCCACGCAAGTGGATAGGCTTCAAACTTGCTCCACCGATCGTCAGGGCCCCCTGCTCGCACTTGCTGTCCCGATAACGTGCCAAATACGGTGTAATAAGGCGCCGGTGAGTGTTCTTGATCATACCCGCTGTCACGGGATCCTCTGGCATTCATTTGATCGTCGATGAATAGTTCGGGAGGGTCAGGTATTCCGTCGCGATGGAGCTCTTGTTGTTTATAGGCCTCTGCCACAGCACTGGCTGGGGTCAGTGGAGGTGCAGGGTCAAACCGGGATGGGCCTTTACTGGGTGGCTGACGAAGGCCGCTTTCAGAGGGATGGGCAGAAATACTCATTCCCCGTTCACGGCCTTTCAAGAGTTTGGCAGAACCGCTCGGGCGACGTCTTAGTACGTTTCGTGGTCTGTGTTCGCGTCCGCGAACTGGAGCAGGCGATTCATTCCGGACTGGAGAATCGAAACTGTCCTGGCTCATTGGGGGACCACTTCCAGTTTTGGAATTATATATTTTGGCGACCGCTTCGCTGGTATACCGACGATGGACATCGGTCTGTGGATGGGAAGGACGATTGGGGCTGGGCATGGTGACATCTATGCTACCCGAAATGTCTAGATCGGGTGGACGTGACTTTCGTGGCGTCATGGACCACTTGCTGCCGTTAGCAGGAACGGGATGTGAGGGGGAGGATGCATCACTATCTGAAGGTATGGTGGTGGTTGAGTTAAAAGAAAAACGAGAAGGTGATGGTATGACGGGTCTTGTGAACAAGTTTTTGATGCTAACGGCTAGTCGTGAAGATGTTCGCATATGGCCTTCTACAAGAGTGCTGTCTGCAGCGGTGGGGGTTGTAGGAACGGGTGGAAGATGATCGGCGGTCAAAGGCCGATTCAAAACCTGACCTGGAGAACATTTGCGAGGCAGTCGTGGGTCCGACGCCTGAGTATCCGACTCGGTGGTGGATCGAGATCGCGGAGAAACGTGATGGGAAGCACGAGAGGAGGCAGATGCGCGTATGGGGGAATGCGCAGGGGATGCACGGGTCAAAAAACCGAACTCGGATCGAAATTTTGGATCCGGCGAGGGCCCCGATTCGGACGTCGCGGAGGAGAGGGAACCGTGAACGAAACTGCTGTGCGCGATGGAAGGAGATGTCATAGGAGTGGATTGGGCGCTGGTTGAGTGGGAGGGATAAGTAGGGGTGGGTAGATCGTCGTGATGGGGGCCCGTGATCGCCAGCGACTGGGAGGATAGACTGAGGTCGTGGGCACAACGCCGGAAGAATCTGCGCGGTTCGCCTTTGGCGTTGGACTGGTCGTCGGTGGAGTGTGAAGCACTGCGCTGGCGTGAAGGGGAGACTCGCGACGTGGCGAACATGGTGAGCTGAGAAAAGGAGAGTGTGAGTAAGCGGGGGTAGAGACGAGGGAAAGACGCGGACAGATTGCGAGAAGGAGCGGACCTAGAAACGGTTGACCAGCAATGGCCTGGATGGAGCGATGAAGACGGGCAGACGAGCGGGGGGAGGGACGTACATGGTATTCACAGCCGGAGCGATGGATTGATCCGCTGAGCGAAAAAAAAGGAGGGCAGATGGAGGTTCTTGAGTGCTGGCAGAGCGCCGAAAATGGGGCAAACAGACGCAACGGGCAGTGGGAGGTACGTACACCGGAGCCAGATAGAGTTGCCTGCGCAAGCTCAAGGGTCGGCCGAGCTCGTGTTGAGGCCAAGCCGCGAGGGTTGAAAGCAAAGCAACGAGTGTGAAGACCCAAAGCACGCTGGCAACGCTCTGCACCAGACCCACGCACCGAAGAGGCGCAAAGTACGTTGCTACTTCCCGATCCGGAATACACATACCGCTGCTCGCTTCGCTTCGCACTGGGCGCGATGCAGTGGCGGCACAGCTGGATGCCAGTTAGTACACCGCTGTCGTAGCTAGACCCGCTCTTAGTCCCAAGTGCTAGTATCCACCATTACCCTCGACCTTCCAGCCATGTCTTTCCCCGCCGACGTCACTCCAGACCATCCCGTAGACCAGCAACCCACGATCGGCCTCATTGGCATGGGCGCCATGGGTGCCATGTACGCCAAGCATCTATCCGACGCCGGCTGGAAAAAGTTGCCCTCTTTTTTTCTCACTGCCCATCTCATCCCTCCACCCGCAGGATCTGCGTCTGTGACTTACCCGAACGATATGAGTCTTTGAAGCAATCATACAAAGGTCTTCCGCCATCTCGCTCGTCGCTAATTTCGTTTCGTTCACACACTCTTAGACGCCCCCGGCATCACCGTCCATAAAGACGGCCATTCCGTCTCCCGGATCTCAGACTTCATTATGTACTCCGTGGAGGCCGAATTCATCAACAACGTAGTACGACAGTATGGCCCATGTATGTCCTTGTTCGTCATCCGTGCCGCAACCTCTCACCACGTTTCTCCCAGCAACAAAGGTCGGTGCAATCGTCTCCGGCCAAACTTCCGTCAAGGCTCCCGAAAAAGCCTCCTTTGAGGAACATCTCCCAGCTGACGTTCACATCGTTTCGATACATTCCCTCCACGGTCCGACCGTTTCCCCGGCCGGCCAGCCATTCGTATGTGAAGCCTGGTTACTGTGCCTGTGACTTACCCACGACACGTCTATTCCTGTCAATCAGGTAATCATGCAATACCGTGCTCCAGATGAATCCATGCGCCTCGTGGAAAACATCTTTAGGTGCTTCAAATCACGCTACGTGTACCTCAGCTACGAGGAACACGATATTGTCACCGCCAATGTTCAGGCAGTCACTCACGCCGCATTCCTGACGTACGTTGCTCCCGTTTGCCACCGACACGTGCTCATGTCTCACGATAGCATGGGTACCGCTTGGGCTGCCAGGCGCTCCTACCCCTGGGAACAGGGACACTACGTCGGCGGTATCGAAACCGTCAAGGTCAACATCATGCTTCGGATCTACTCCAATAAATGGCATGTCTACGCCGGTCTCGCCATCCTTAATCCCTCGGCCAAGGTCCAAATCGACACATATGCCTCCAGTGCCACCGAGTTGTTCAAACTCATGCTCGCCGGAGATCACGACAATCTCCGACAGCGCATTTACGCCGCACGCGAGAAAGTATTTGGTCTCAAACATGACGAGGAGGGTGGAAAAACCACCGTCTTCCTCACAGAGGACATCCTTGACCAGTTCACCATCAGTGGGAGCCCGAAACGCGGCCAATCCCCTCCCTGCAATTCTCATCTCTCTCTCCTTGCCATGGTGGACTGTTGGGCCCGTTCCTCGATCCAACCCTTTGACCACCTCGCCCTCGCCGCGACCCCCGTGTTCCAAATGTGGATCGGTGTCGCAGAGTATCTCTTCCGTTCGGTCAGCCGCTTGGACCTGGCATTACATGCGGCGATCCACGATGTCTCGCATCGCTCAGACGATTTGGAGTTTGTGGTTGCGGCACGAGGGTGGAGTCAGTGCATCGCATTTGGCAACTTTGAGTTGTACAAGGACAGGTTCATGCGCACGGCTGCGTTCTTCGAGCCAAGGTTCGAGGAGGCAACCAAGATCGGCAGTGCGATGATCAAGGCCATCTCGGAGACTGGGTCCAGTCCCGCGACGAGCCAGTAAGTTTATGTCCCCATGTATGTATTGTACGATCTTGCCACGACTCTGTACGAACGTCTGTCATTATGCCACGATCATGCTTCTGTAGCACAGCCACTTGTTTCCACGGAGTGATCGGTCCGTCGTTGGCGTGTCTTTTCGTCATGGCCATGCCTGACAGCGACACGACGACCCACCCTTTTCGCAACGCAACGGGCTTGTTGGTACGCATCCCGGACAAGATCGACGTCGAGGAGGAATCCCGTTTATACGACCAACTGTGCGACGTACGTACCCATGTCCCCGACCTGAACCTCGTTGACGAGCCTGGGCGGTCGCAGGAACCTGATGGCGGTGCATCTCGCCAATCGATCCATCGCTCACATGCCCCGCCGTCCGTGTTCTCGCACGACATTTGGCTCGGTGATAGCGTAGGCGAGAGCAGTGCGTTTGCAAGAGACGTCCAGATCAGCGGGTGGACGCACGTCGGCGACATACTCGGTGGCGCATACGTCGGTACGTCCTCTTCTCGACGCGCTCCCGCACGGCTGATCGCAGCACGCTTTGAACGGCAGTATACGATTGCGTCATACGGACGAAAGAGGTCGGTCTCCTCGCTCGTCCTCGATCCCGACGCTCTAACCACGTGTTGCAGAGCACGACGATACATGTGCATAAACGATACAGCGCCTTCCTCGAACTCGATCGCGCACTCGGACAGAGTCTGCCCGTACGTCCTCCCACGTCGCTCGGCAATCAACCATGACGTCGACGCTCGGGCTTACAGCCGCACTTACAACACTTTGTTCCCGCCTTGCCCCCAAAATCGCCTCTTTCGCGCTACCGACCGGCATTTCTGGATCACCGACGGCGGCAGCTGCAATACTGGCTTTCCGCAGTGTTGCTACATCCCGAGATCGGTGCATGTCAGGCAGTCAAGCGGTGGGTCACGCATTAGCGTTTGGACGCCTTTTTATTATTATCATTCGCTCTTTGTTTATGGTGACCGTATACGGCTCGGATT
>JBBPLQ010000122.1:0-51538 GCA_038089855.1 Royoungia palumana
CTCACAGAAGGCAATGATCAGGGCCTTCTGTCTCCCGAGTTTTTCCTACGGGTCGAAAACGCGGACTGCACTTCGGTGCAAAGACCCATACCGCCGGTTGACACTGTTCCTGCGGATCTCAGGATTAGCAAAGCCGTTACTGATGTGATAACACCGTTCTCGTCGGGGTGTTAGTCGACGACAAGGCTACCACTGCCCTGGGTTTACACCACCTCCTTTCGGTCCACTACCGTTCCGTAGTCTCCGTCTTACATAGTATATCGACACGCAGTCGATCTAAATGAGTTTCACGTTGGCAGAGTGGCGTGCTTCTCCCATGATGGATATATTTTTTGCATGTGGGCAGTCGCCGCAGAGCTCAATTAGAACTTAATGATATCTGTACCGCTTCCCGTGGTTTGAAATGCACAAACGTTGCATTATTATCATATCAGTGATAATTTCAGGCTCGTAAATGTGGTGTGACCGGGGCAAACTGGTATCTTCTGAATCGTCGCTCGTTCACACGTGTTCAAGCTTTTCGCATCCTTTTTTTTTAGCCCTTTCTGCCCGTAAGTCTTGGCTGAATGAATATCGTCACCCTCCGGTCATCAACTCATCGGAACGGGTGGCCTTTTGACAGATCTTCTTCGAATTGCATTGGTCGGTTATCTACATCGCCCCCGCAGTCATTTCTGATATTTTGAAAAAGAATGCAAGGGCTCCAGAGGATTGGGAGATAGAACACTATCCGAGGTGTCCGTTTGTGGTTTTATGAACGGTTAACAACGTGATGACAGCGACCGGTCGGTGGACTTTTCCACAGGCTGATAGACCACAGCGCGAATTTCTCTCACATTCATAACGATATCATAAGGTGATAAAAAGAAGTCGAGGCAAACAGAGCGTAAACTACCGAATGTAAATGTCTACCAAGGGGCAACGCCCCAAAGGACAATAAACGAGGTCTCAAAAAAAAAAAAAAAAAAAAAAAAAAAGCGCGAATTTCAAAGTTCCTGATAGCGTTGGCGATACGTCGCCCATCGGGCACTCACTTCCGGATGGGGAGATGCCCTATTCAAATTGCGTCCCATCAGAAAGAAGGAAGAAAAGTAATTGGTATAGTATTGCCCGGCGAGAAAATCGAGTGACATTGTTGTGCATGAAGGTTCGATTTCTCTCAGATCCCCCATTCTCTTTATCCTCTCGTCGACGTCCATTCACCAGGACGCACTCTCACTGTCTAATCGTTTGCGGTGGTCGGATGTTAGGAGAGCCAGTGTCCTTGGCACTGCCAGTGGCGACGCGGACTTCTGGCCTACCCCCCAACACCTTTCTTTGCTCTGAACGACGACAGGCGAGAAGAAAGCTCTGTGAGTGAGGGTCAGCGACCGGATAGTACGGAAAAAGATACACTTTACACTAATCATGAACCTAGGTGGCGCGTTTGCGTTTGCGGGATTGTTTACGTTTGGTAGAAGTGGCTAAGACCGACGTCAGGGAAGGAAGGGGGTGATGTGCCAGTGGTCTAACCTGGCGACTAACAAGTGTCGGAGAGGTGAAGCGTTGAAATCTGAGTACCGGTAGAATTGTAGGTGACTTGATTCCCTGTTCTCTGTTCCACCAGTCTTAATCTCCTTTATACCCTCAGCGCGATCTGCGCCAGATTGGACTCTCTAAAAGGAGCGGCGGACCGAGATGACTCCACTCGACGCCACCATCAGGGCGACTGGCGCATGTTACTAAAGGAGCACGGTCAACTGTGGCAGGGTCAGGTTTGATGGACTCTTCAATGAAAAAATGTCCCCATACCGAATTTCACCGTGCGAGCAGACCCTAGAATAAAATAGTTGCGTTCTCGTCTCTTCGAGAGCCCTGTAATTGTAGTATTGAGCCGACTTGATATCGGAGAGTGGACCGTTCACCATACGAATTATGCCATACTACGCCATACTACAGGAAGTTGGAATCGATAAGCACGTACTCGAAAGTGTGACTGCATGGCGATGATTCAGAGGCGTACCTTTACTCTGAAAGATAAGCATTTCCAAAATCACCCTGCCATGATGGTATGGCGTTATTCGATCTGGTTCCGGGCCGTTGAACTTTTTGTCTGTCGAAATCGCCTCTGGGATGATACCAAAGAATACAACAAATCCGGGGGCTGTCACCATGATGATTGTCGCGGAAAGCATATGTTGGGAATATCGACGCCACCAATGCCTGCATCAAGGTGATACCATCAAGCTGCCGATACCGTGCATTGCACACACCCTCGGTGGGTCTTGACATTTGCATTAAGCCACAAATCTCATGAGAACAGCATATCTAAAACATGCTCTCAATCACTACAGCGTGAGCGTTGCCATTCGCACGTTTGAGATGTGGTGAAATAGGAGTACGGTCACACCCGGTGCTGTCACAGCTTCGAAGCTGGTGGTTTCTGGAGTTCAGTGCTCAGCAATGTTACAGTCCAATTGCTGTAAAGACGTCAGATACCAAGACAATGCGATATTTTTAGGGACATTCAAAGGAGACCGTTTTGGGGCCGTTTTGACGATGGATTTGGAACTCGCTTTGGTGTTTGGGAGCAGCTCTGGGAAGCCCCTACTGTTGTGGAACACTGTCGGAGTTCTGATTGATCGCGATCATCGCGGTGATGATCACAACTACATAGATTATGTGGCCAGGAGCACCGGCACCGTGGCAGATTACAAATTCAAACTCAGCTGTGCGCTGCCGAACGTTGCCGAAAATGGGGTCCAAATGAGGCTCAAAAAGGCACTCCAAAACGAGCCCGTTTTCTATTTTGAATTACCTAATAATTAAATAATTGGCAATACGTCTGCTCGGTAGCTCATAAGCAGCGAGTGGCATGTACGCGTGGCAAATTCCAACCTCCCCTTCGGTTGCCAAGAAAGGAAGTCAATAATGTAGGTTACCGTAACACCAGTTACACTAGTCTTGAGCTGTCATGGGAAATTCAGGTGAAAACGGAAGACAAATCTTCGGGAAAATTCTCACATGTCCGTCGAGGTTGCCAAGAAAGGAAGTCCATAATGTAGGTTACTGTAACACCACAGGAAATTCGGGTGAAAACGGAAAACAAATCTTCCGTAAAATTCCGATATCCTAAGCGCCTTCCAGAACGGCTTGAGTCAGCTACGGTTACATACACCACCACAGCAAGTTGATTGCTCAGGGAAAGTATGCCTTACATTTTAGGTACACAGACATTTCATGGAAGTGAATACAATTGTAGCATCCCTGATCAGTGTATATGCTGCCGTTCACAGGACCTTATCATTCCGTGATGTGGCACACGAATCCCACAACAAACGGACATGAAGCTATCGGTGCTAATGCCTTCGGTCAAAACACTCATGAAAACAGCATACCCAAAAAATTTAGGTGCATGACGTGCTCAGTTACCATAACGCGAACATTGTCACTTGCACAGTTGAGGCAAGTACGGCAAGTCGAAATAGGGGTGTGCGGAAGCGGTCGCCGCGCCATGTAAAGGTGCCAGGTGCCGAGATGATAACATATTTGCAGTGTATTTCGGTAGCTTATAATCAGCTTCTGCGAAGACTGATTACTTGCTGTGTCAGTGTACTTGAAGTCATTCAGCCATGTAAAAAAATTTGTCGTTTCGCACGAATCCGCTAGGATAGTGAAGGGGTCCGTGACACAATGGTTGGTTCCGGATTGGACGGAGTGCTGGCCGGCTAACGGAAGTGGCCGGCTTCACGGTACCGCCTATCATAGGACCTGACCAAAGGGACGATCCATTCGTACAGTATAACCCAAATTGCAACCAATCCATCTGGGGTCCCGCCGCTCACATGTATCAGGAGCATCGCTACATGCTACATCCTAACATCAACTAGTTTTTTTTTAAAGAAAAAAACCTCCGCAGGAGCACTTGACCTGCGAGACGACTGCTCCGGCGCATGCATGTCTATTTTCGTATTTTCGTCTGTGTCTTGAACCCTTCGAAGCCAGCCTTGGTCACGGAATTTTCCCTCGTGAATGTCGTCACCCCTCCGCAAGCCGTTCCGGAACCGCCATCTGTCGGTTATCTATGCTTTCGCAGGACACTTCCGATATTTTGAAAAAGGCGAGGATAGCAGACAGTTGGAAAAGCGAGGTAATTCCTTTGTGGTTTCATCACTTTGACTCATCCATATGGTGTCAGCACTGTGCAGCCGTCGTCTCTCTTCTAAGATTCACAGACTCAGGCGCAAAGTTCCTGTCAGTGTTACTCTAATTATGGCCCGTCGGACGCTCATTTCCGGACAGGGAAATAACTCGGCATTGAACGGATGAGGAACCCTCGTTCTCAACAGAAAAAATGGAAGACGAGAAGGAATAAAGCAATATACAGATATTTCGGTCAGAAATTCGAGTGGATGATATCGTCATGGATGGGAATTCCATCATTCCTCAGTTCCCCGTGATTTTGTTCTCCTTTCGACGTCTATTCGCTGGACGCCCCTCACTGTCTCACTGTTTGCGGTGGTCGGGTGGTCGTGGGTTTGACGACCTTGACACTAGCTACGGGGGCTTCTGGCCTGCCGCTCAACGCTTTCTTTTGCTTTGAATGAAGATGGACAAGAAGAAGGTTCTGCAAACAAAGTTCAACCTCCGGACGACACAGGAAACAGGTACGCTTTACACTAATCATGAGCCCAAGTGACGCGTTTGCGTTGGGGAAGCTGATATAGTGGTAGGAACGGCTGGAGCCATGTCAGCACGTCAGGAAAGGATGCGGGCAAGTTAACCATACTTGGCGACTGGCAAGCGTTGGGGTTTAAAGAAGCGAAGTCAGGATCGGTAGATGTGCAGGTGACTGGACCATTGTGTTCTCGATGCTGCTAATCTTTTATAGACCGTGATTTACACCGAACCGGACACTGAAAAATTGAAAGGAAATGCTATGATCTTCCTAACCCCATTCAGGCGCTGTCACGGCGTTCCAGTCTTTCATTCGACACCAGACGCGCGATTGTGGCAGAGAACGTGATACACCTTGGTACCCCGCAGTGCAGTTTGACACGCGTGTGATGGGATGGCCATTCAAGGGGAGGGGTCCTATCCTAGATTAGAAGGTGGGTGTTTCCAGAAAAACGAATGAGATGGTGGCGTCTTGATGCGTCGTCGCCGTTCACAGGACTCTAACGTTCCGCAATGCAACATAACTAAACTGTGAACACTACAATGTTCTGATCCAGCGCAAGGCACGCTTGTTGACGAACCTGATCGGAGCTTGTCAAAAGATGATGCGACCTACCAACGTTCATCTGTCAAAATCACTACAATCGGACTAGTAAGTACGGGCTAAACATTGGCCCGGAAGAGAATAGAGACGATTTGGAACCTTGGACCCGAGTAAACGGCGATGGCATCATGGCAATGTCTCACCGGTGATATTGGATGAAGTTGCGAGAACGAAATATCCATCTAGGGGTGGTGGCATGCTCGATCACTTGTACTAACACAGAAACCACAGACAAAGATGCTATCAATGCTATCATCTGATGCAAAACAGTGTTCCTGGTCCGAACGAGTTGCACCAAAGTGAGAGTTGTCCGTGAACGGCGCCGGAGCTTCCACAGGGGTCAATTGGAGGTACGGCCGACATCTGTCCATCATAATCACATCAGGTAGGTTAGTAAGATAGGTGTTCTGCCGCTTCATCGGTGGAATATAGACCGACCCCGCCTGAAAAGCGAACAGAACTGGCAATATCTCTGTTCCTGGAGAGACAGTGCCTGTCGTTAGAGATGTATATAAAAAATGTGGAATGCCGACGTCCACCGATGTACGATGCATCCGAGTATCACGGGCGGCGTCAACCTGCCGACGCTCCAACGACCACAATCTCTTACACGAACAGCGTGCCTGAAATTGTAAATGGGCAATGTGCTCGCATTCATCATTGCACAGGCATGCGTAGTTGGCGACAATAAAGTGGTGGTGAAATAGGGGTATGGAGAAACAATTACTCTGGCGGTGCGACGCCAGTTGCTGTAGCCCCTGATATCGATGGTGCTGAACCATGGTCCCCGGCAAGCTTCAGCTTCTGGAGTTCCGCCATGTAACTATTCAATTCCTGTAAAGGTGTCAAGGTACCGAAGTAGCGAGATATTGGCAGTGCTCACGGCATTATTTGGCTCGAACTGCAATCCGAGAGACATGGATTCTATAGCTTCTTCGAGCTGACCAAGGGCCACGAGCGCCTTTGCCTTCCGGAAATGACCCTTTGGCCAGTTACGGCGGATGGAAATGACTGTCTCCGCGTCTGCAAGGGAGCCAAGATAGTCACCAAGCTCAAGCAGGGTCGCCGACCTATTTGAGATGACGGTAGAGAGCTCCTCCCTCACGACTCCTGAACCTTCCCATGGGGGCCGTTGGATCGCGATGCTTGCAGCCAGATTGTACTTGGAAAGGGCCTCTTTATGTTTATTGAGCTTGTAAAAGTTCTGGCTACGATATGAGCAAAGGCGAAAGCCATGAAAACATACACACGTTTCCCTCATCCTTGGTGTTCGTGACTGCTTGCGAAAGTTTTTGTTGGATGACGTTTGGGGGGGGCGGGCAACGAAGGTTGGGATTGGTGACGAGAACTTTTGAGATGCGGTTGAGAGCGGTAAAGTCAAGCTTGCACTCGTCGCACTTTTCGACCTTGTGCTTGTTGCAGAACGCGAACGCGTGGCCGGGCCCGCCGACGACGAGATCGACCGGATGAAAGCTTGCGTCGATGCGTGCCTGCATGACGGGATCTGGCTGTGGCGCAGGCATCATCTGCGGTGGTCGCTGGGGCTGGGCTGGCATCCCCGGCTGGGGGGACGTCCCCTGCTGGAGTTGTGGTTGTGCCATCGACGATCGTAGTAAGCGTGTATGTACGTGTCCGCAAGATCGAGCCAATAATAGCCGTGGGAATGACATGTCTCGAATTAGTAATATATTTGTCAGCATTTCACACTTGATTTTTTTCATGCTGATTTGTGACGCTTTCTTTCTGTTTCTCCTCCCATCAGCGACGGTACACGAACCCACACAAAAAGAACTTCAGCTTGTTCATCGTTTCTTCTAATATGACCAATGGAATTGTAAACGGCAACGCAAGTCTCGAGAACCAGTTTGGCATGTTCTTGTCCTTTGCTACCCCGGACAACCGTTCTGATACCTTCTTTGCAGCTTCTCTCGGTATCAACGGGGCAAAATCTGCATATGTGCCCCCCCACTTGAGAAATGCGCAGCGCGCTGCTTCCACCCCATCTCCATCTCCATCCTCCAATGGGTATGTCCTACAACAACCCCCTTCCTCGTTCCGCAGCTCACCGGCGCTCGTTTAGGACCGGCTGGAACGACCCACACGCATCCCCTCGCAGCGGTTATGAGCCCTTGCGGGGTGGTCACAGCGATAAGAGTAGATCCGGCGCTTTCGCAAATAGTACTTTTGGCTCCCAACGTGGAGGGGGTCTCAATGATTGGGCGGGTCGCCCCTCCGCAAACGGCTGGACCTCGAAGGACAGAGGAGATGGCTCTCCACGTGATATGGCTGGCTTCGGTGCGTGGCGCAATGGCGCCCACGTCGTCGCTCCCCGCAATACGCGTCTCGAAAAAGAACTTTTTGGAGACCCGTCAGATCCCTCTAAGCAGCATACTGGCATCAATTTCGAGAAATATGATGATATCCCTGTCGAAGCAACCGGTGCTGGAGTACCGGACCCTGTTAATGCCTTCACGAACCCCCCTCTAGACTCTGTTCTTCTCGAGAACATCTCTTTCGCTCGTTACGCTACACCAACTCCGGTTCAAAAGTACTCCATCCCCATAGTTGCTGCCAATAGAGACTTAATGGCCTGTGCCCAGGCGAGTAATCACTATTCTCTATCCTAGCGAATCTAATGATCTTTCATCCAGACGGGTTCAGGGAAAACGGGAGGTTTCCTCTTCCCCATCTTATCAGCATCCTTTGCTTCTGGGCCTCATGTTCCACCTTCCGAGACACCCCAGATGGGTCACTCACGTGGACGTAAAGCCTATCCCACTGCATTGATTCTGGCACCCACCCGTGAACTAGTCAGCCAGATCCATGACGAAGCCCGTAAATTCGCTTATCGCTCGTGGGTTCGCCCTGCTGTTGTTTACGGAGGCGCCGATATTACCCAGCAACTGCGTCAGATTGAACGTGGTTGTGACCTCCTCAGTGCCACTCCTGGACGTCTTGTGGACTTGATCGAGCGAGGCCGCATCAGCTTGGCAAACATCCGTTATCTCGTCCTCGATGAGGCCGATCGCATGCTTGATATGGGTTTCGAACCCCAGATCAGACGTATCGTGCAAGGCGAAGATATGCCTGGCGTTCAAGATCGACAGACTCTCATGTTTAGCGCGACCTTCCCTCGGGACATTCAGATGCTCGCCCGGGACTTCCTCAAAGATTACATCTTCCTCTCAGTCGGCCGCGTAGGTTCCACCTCGGAAAATATCACGCAGAAAATCGAGTACGTCGAGGATCATGACAAACGCTCTGTCCTACTCGACCTTCTTGCATCGGAATCTCCGGGTGGTTTGACCCTTGTCTTCGTCGAAACAAAGAGGATGGCCGACATGCTTTCCGAGTTCCTCATGGGAAACCGACTCCCTGCCACCTCTATTCATGGTGATCGTTCTCAACGCGAGCGTGAACTGGCGTTGCAAACGTTCCGCACCGGACGAACTCCAATTCTTGTCGCTACCGCTGTCGCTGCTCGAGGCCTCGACATTCCCAATGTTACCCATGTTATCAACTATGATTTACCCTCTGACATTGACGATTATGTTCACCGCATTGGCCGTACTGGTCGTGCGGGTAACACCGGTATCTCCACTGCGTTCTTTAACCGTGGGAACAAGAACATTGTCAGGGACTTGGTAGAACTACTCCGTGAAGCCAATCAAGATATTCCTTCGTGGTTGGAATCCGTGGTTCAGGAGACTAGTTTTGGCGGTACCTACCGTGGCCGTGGCCGCGGTGGTGGTAGAGGTCGTGGTGGTAATCGTGACTGGCGCCAGTCAAGCGGCTCATACGCTAACACTGGTGGTGGTGGCGGATACGCCGGATATGGTGGTAGAGGAGGGTATGGAGGAGGACCATCATCTTATGGTGGTTATGGCGGAGGTGGAAATAGCTATGGCAATGGCGGGTCCAGCTGGTGGTGAAGAGTCCGCGCACAAGACACAATGCAATCAATCGTCGTTCGCTCTCTTCCTTCGACGCGGTCCTTTCAAGCACCTTATTATCGACCCAGTCCACATGAAAACCTTTACTTAATCATCTCCAATCTCCCGCCTCGTTTTCGCTCTGTTTCTCGCTCTCTGTTCCTGTCGGACATTTGCGCTGCTCTTTCGAATGGATTTGTCTCGTTGCACCTGCTCATTGAGAAGATTATACGGCCTTATATTCTGTCTGTGTTTCTATTGTCACCGGCGCGTCTACTTTTTCCTCATTCTCCACTACTCACCGACCACGCGCCACCACCACCTCATTCCCGTTCGCATTATAGATAGACGTAAACGGCGGGCCGTAGAGCATGAGCAGCTACACATCCTATTTTAGTGTCAGTCTTTCGTTTCGCGATACCCCATCATTTATTGGCATTGCGATGCGCAAGTCGGACATTATCGATATCCCCTATGGCATTAGCATCACGAGACATTATTAACTGTTAGAGCATCGCATATCCTGTACCGTACACTCTTTCTTATTCGATGGCACGACAACTCCTAGACGTGTAAGTGCAGTAAGGCGGCACTTTGATCTCACGAAAGTGCCGAAGACACCGCTACGAAACTCGGTTACACGTCAGCTCGTGTTTCTTTTCTATTCCCTTGCCGGATCGGACCACATTGTACTTTCTTGAAAAACTTCCTTCTAGACCTCCCCAGCAATGCATGACCCTGCCTCTTTGTCCGCTTTCGATGCACCAGAATTTCCGCCGTTGAGGAGGCTCAAACCGTTACCTAAACGTAGGCGCACTTCCGACACTGTTGCACGGGCTTCTGAGCCGGACGACCTCATCCAACCCATGGCCAGCCTCCTTGGTGGCACAGAATCACTTGCAGAGGAGCTCATCGCACGTGCCGACTCTCTCTCATCCCAAGTGGCCCTGCAGTCCTACTATTCCTCCGTGCTCGCCGGTGGTGATATCACACATGGCGTTGAGAACGAGGTCATAGACGGGAATCTCTCGGGATCCTTCCCTCGGACCTTCGATCTGAGTTCTGTCTACCAACGATTCGTAGAGGGGCTGGGATCGGGAAAGCAGGACGAAGATCACGGCGAAGGCGATTATACCGACCATCTGCAGCAACCCGGGAATACGAAAAAAAGGAAGGTACCGGCCAATATCTCTGGGTCCGCAAACGGGAGGGAGGTGAGCCTGCCACTTAGTGTAGAAGAAGACACGGGCGACAATGTGCTGTCAACGGCAAGACCGGATCAAGATCTCGATATTCTCGCCGCACCATCCTCTTCGTTGCTTCAGCTGCAGAGGAAGGGGAAGATAAGCCCATCGACCCTTGCCGGGTTGCAGCACAAGGAGCTGTCCAAGCACAGGAAACGTCAGCTCGCGGCGGTTCTTGGGGCTCTGTCTTTGGGAGATGCGCTTGCGCTTGATCAAGCACTCTCTGCACACTTGCCCTTCATGGGCACCATGTTGGGCTCTGATTCTACTCCGCCAAAAGTACGTCTATCTCGCAGACGAGGCCCTCGGTTGGCACGTGCTGCAGCGGCACACGCGTCCGGGCGCAGTGCCACGAAGAGGGGTGCTTCATCCCCGACTGGACAATATACTTTTACGTTCCCCAGTGCCAGTAAGTGATGATCTCACGTCTTTCGCCAGTGGTGGAGCTTGATCACCATCTCGGCTTTAATCTCAGCGTCCGATCGCCTCATTGCAACAAAAGGGGAGGTACTAGCACTCCGTTCGCGCTTTGAAGCCGAGCTCGCGCGACAAGCAGCTAGAGCCGCTAAAGCTGCCGCGGAAGCAAAACAAGCAGTCCTTGCTGCCAGTAGAGCATCTCGTACCAAGTCTTCGGGCAAGATCCAGGTTTCGTTATCAAATGGAGACCAATCGGCGGAACCTCAAGAGTTATCCCCAACAGGGAAAACTCGCAGGAGCAAAAAGAAAAAGCGTAACGCACTCGCTATTGCGTCAAATCCGCACCACCGCAACAATTACGTCCCTTCCCGCGTTGCCTCTTCTGGACACGTCAGCTCAGCTCAGGCCACCTTAAACGCGCAAAACTCGCTCGGCCCTCCACCTCTTCAATTTCTCTCTGCAGAACTCCCTCGTCGACGGAAAAAGGAGACAGCTAGCCTCAGAGCGCAGATAGTCGATCCCGTAGATGAGTGGATCTGTCCACGTTGCGAGTACTCTTTGTTCTATGGGGACGGGTCGGGCTACCGTCGCGCGATTCGGGACCGCAAACAGATTCTACGTAGGCGAAGGCGGGCGCAGGATCGCGCTGCGGGTGGCCTCGGTAGCATAAAGAACGCTGCCGGGCCAATTTCGGACGAAGACAATGAAGATGATTACCAATCGGTCATTCAGAACGCCACTAGCATGGACAGATTAAATGAGTGGGGAGAGGGGTCGGACAACAGGAGGTCATTGAAAGCACAGGGTCATCTACAATCTGGATAGCGTTCGTTTCTGGTTTGGCTGGTACACACGCCGGCATCATGAAGGAGTCGCAGTTGGCATTAGCATATCGATGCCTAGCTTTTTTATCTAATAGACGGAGATTTGGATACAAACGTGTTGATCATATCTGGCAATTTGGTCGGTGAAGTTGAGAGAAGCGGTGTCGTACGGTTTCTTGATGGTTTCTCAGGAATCAGAGACTCACATTACTAACCCCATTTCGGCCGGCTGCTTGCGGTGTGGCCTCCTCACAGGATTCATAATCAAGTTCGGTCAACGAAGGCTGTACCAGAGTGAGTACCAGTGGTGCGACAGACTCGTCGGAGCAGGGACGATGAGATCGTAGATACTACCAAAGTGCCCGCTGATTCCCTTCGCCCGAATTGACTAGCGATCAATTGTAATCAGCCTCCGACGACCCCACTGGTACCGTCACCTTGCCAAACTACATCTTAGCCGTTGACACCTGACAGCAGAATCAAATACTCATAGTTTGTGTGGGACCCTTGTGGCTTTCTTTGCTGATCTCTGATGTTGTTCACATAACCGACAGTCACCGCTGGAAAACCAGCCCCACCGAGGCTGTCAAGTCCTATTGTAAAATGTGAGGCTTTGGTCGTCTGCTTCTAACCTTTCCTTCTCTCCGACCTTCCTTCGGGCGCAGCAGGTCTGCACCTGGACCACGTAGTGCGCTGGCATGCCCTAAATTTCTCGCCGAGCCACATCGGCCGCGAACAGCGGCACCGCCTGGTGTCCTTGCCCACTGTTGCGTGCTAAAGTCAATCATTAAAACCCTTCGATGCTGATCACTTCTCTTATTCACCGTTCATTTCGGATCTATAGCTAGCCTCGTGTCAATTTGCATCCCAGAAAAACTCCTAACACGGGCTCGCGTTCCGAATTTTGCACACACCTCCCTTCGTTCCTGCGATATCGCCTCGCATAAAAGCGCGGTCTACCGCCGTGTTTCCAGTAGCATTCCATCCCTACTTCATACAGGCTACATGTATCACCATCAGCAAACGGGCTCTTCCTACGACTATTCGTCATATCCCACTACGCCGTTCGAGCATACGGCGGCGGCGGCGCCACCCCCTGCCCAGGCTTCTGGGCGGCCCGTACGCTCAAACGCGTCTCAGACCCAGTCTCCGCAACAGCAGCCGAGTTTTCAGCCGTCCCCTCCATATACATCATCTACCCCCACTTATCCATCGGCCACGTACAACATCCCCTCCGCTCATGCTCAGCAACAGTGGCAACAAGAATCGTGGGCATCGCAGCAATATACACAACCTTTTACCTCCCAGTCGATGCAAGCGGAAATGACATACACCTCCACCGCCTCTCGACCGGATGCACCCCCCGTGTCCACCCCAGATGCCCGTGGCTTCCCCGCAAGCAGTGTGCCACCGTCGCACGAACCCAAAAGGCAGGACAGTGGTTATTCGCAGTCCCTTCCTGCTTCTTCACACAGTTCTTCCCCACCGCGGACAAGGCGGAGAGAGAAGGACTCACCCGCCATTGCGCCCTCTGCCACCTCGGGATCCGGTCCTGACTTTGCCAAGGTGAATCACAAATTGGCTCTCTGAAACATGCCCGTTTCCAACCGTGGTTCATCTTTCCTCCAGATGCGAGATTTATATGGAGTAATTGTGGAGGACGCCAGTAAACTGATGAGTGGAACGCTTGGTGTCTCCCGGTCGCCAGAAGCCATCGAACGGATGTTGCAGTCCGCGAATTTTGGCATGCAGACGCTGCAATCCGCGATCGCACAATCAAACCCCGATGGTCGCCTTGCGACGGGTGGCGGAGAAAAGGACGTGCCAGCGTCAAAACGACAGGTAAATTAGTGCCGCGGATGTAATTCTCGGATGGATACGATGACCCTTCTTTTCCCTCCTTGCATGTGTTTACAGAAGGGCGACGAACACGCACAAGAGGGTCAAACATGTCTCGGATGCAACGCGACATCAACACCTGAATGGCGTCGTGGACCACTCGGTAAGCATTTCCGGTCATCTTATTGCCGGTCCTGCGTGCCTTGACGGTGTAATCGTAGGTCCAAGAACGCTGTGCAATGCCTGCGGCCTCGTGTATGCCAAACTTGTACGTCACAGGGGAACCTCTCTTCTTGCACATTCTGACTTTCTTCAATCCTGCCAGCTGAAAAAAAGGGCAAGGGGAGAAGCGCGGTCACGCACCGGCGATAATGGCGGCCAGAGCTCACAACATCCCATAGAGGAACCGGCTGCAATCTCTAGCGGTGGAAGCGAAGACGAAGACTCGTATGGGTCGCAGGACCGTAGGAGCGATTTCGGAGACCATGGGAGGAGGGGTTAGAATTACTTCCGTAAGATTCGTCAGCAAGCTCGTGCGTTCTCATGTGTGAAAACATAGCCCCGCGACGCTTGATAATGGACATGGACTCAATTTCACTGTAATGTGATCGTCTGAGTGGGGGCGTGATGGAAGCGCATCAAATGGTCCTGACTCAAATTTGTTATACAAATCTGATAGAATGAATAGAGTGCGTTCCCGCTATCAAAAACCATATATTTCTGGATTGCAGTCCAGACCTATTCCCGAAGCTTATCGGAGTGATCTCTACATAATCAGGCACTTTGAAAGGGAAAGCGAAAAAAGCTAAGACGCCGCGGCTTGAAGAGGAGCGATCATCATATCAGAAAGTTAACCTTGACCATGACGTACGTAAGCCGTGCCGTTTGGCAGAGACCCTGTCTCAGCCTCGTGGTTCGGTATGACTGATAGACCGCCGCGCGGTGAAACGCCTAGAAAAGCCATATCAAGTATGTGATTGATTCAGGGCGGGTGGTGTTAGGAAATGGGGAAACGAGTAACCTATGAACAAAGTTAAGTTGCGAACAAATGATTCAGCCACGTCATAACCCTGATTTTATTCAAACATCACGATGATGACTTGAAGGGATCCAGGGATATAGAAGGTCATTTTCAGGACATCAAAGCAACGTTGTACGGTTGCCGATTGCTCGGCAGATAGATAACGCAAAAAAATTCGAATCGTTTTCGATCATTAGAACGATTTATTTGCCGCATCTGGTTCCAGGTCGTCGCCACTGTGCTCGGGCCCTTCGGGCTCCAGCTATAGGCGCGCATTGTCATACGCACTATAAGAGGCGAATGAGCAGCGTAGTCCCGGTAGCGTACGGGAATATCATTAAAAATTTCCAGAAAAGTAACAGCTCGTCAGGCATACAATGTGCGGGACGACGCACCGTCTGCAGTGTTTTTACCCATGGTCCAGCACGGCATGTCGCGCGCCTGCAAGCGAATTATGTGGACGCGTATACTGCTTTGTTTGCCTGTAGGGTCTTCATTATGAACGCCGCGCCGCCCAAGTGTAGCCGCCAGCAAGGAGTCATATCAGGTTGCCCAGCGATCGCGTGGAGCTGGGTGCTGCTTCGCTACTGAACCGCCATCGCGCTTATGTACCAGAAAAGCTTCTGGAAGTCCGTACATCCCGGCAGTTCAATATCCGCTCAGTCGAGGTGCTGGCGCTTAAATGGACAATTGGAGATGGTACAGTGTATCAGCTGAGTGATCCACGACTGCGTAGGAATTCATATCTGAGGGCCGCAGTACGGGTATCGTTGGATGGGTTGATCGGTCCGTTTTTTCCATTTTCCGTTTGCAAACTAAAGCCAATGGGGATCTTTTCTGACCATGAGGGGATTGTGGATTGATGCATGTGTCGGGTGGCCGGACATTGCCCGTAAACTGATAAATTCTACGCAGCTATTGAGTGTGTAATGACTGCCCGAGTTCTGGGAAGGGGAAGAAGAGGTGAGGCTGTTCCAGGGGAATGAAAAAATGTGATGCCTACTGGCAGACCGCAAGTGAGGTGCGTGCAAGCATCTTCCTTTCGGGCTGCTGCCAGGGGGAACATGTCATCTTATTTTCCGCCCTTGAATCGACCCAGTATGGTTTCCACGTTACGTTACTGATAATAAAATATTTTCTTCCCGTCCAAGTACTTCCTTAAAGAGGGGTTAGATTACAATACCTCGGGATTGGATCATTGGAAATAGGGAGTACATGACCCTGTATTGGTGCACAGCGGGCCAGCAGCAAGTTGTCGTAAAAATCTGCTATGGAGTCGCATGGTCACGCACTGGCAGTCGTGGTCACCAGCGCCGCCGAACCAGATAGCGCAGGTATCCGTGCCAGTGGTAAAGATGCCAAAGTGGACGGCGAGTGAACTGAGCACCTTCTCGATGCCACTCACCATCAGAGTTGAAAACTGATCGTCCGGGTGATATCAGTGACGTGCTGGGTCAAAGACGGAGATTGGTCGATGGCGTGCAGTACTAGGCGACCAGTCGAGATTCATTGCAGATGTGCGAGTCGCAATGCCTCGCTGCGTCGTCCAGGGATCATATTCTGTGAGTTCAGTGGAAACCATGTCCGAAAAAGTACTTGTTGATTCTGTTGGCAGTCGGGTCCAGCAGCATGCGGTGTACGGCTCCCAGCGTGAAAGACGGCTATCGGTTGCAGATTCAGATCCCATTTGGCATTTACGGTAGGAGAAGACCAAGATGTTCCTTGCGAGCATCCGAGCTGACTTCGCAATTGCCAAGTATTAGATGCGGTAACATGGCATCCGTTATATACGTATCCTTTGTCGTCATAATCACAAAAAATATTTCTTGAGAACTCCTGACTGGATTCTTAGGGCTGTCAACTCACTCGTGGGACGTTCAGTCCCCGGTAAACAGATTGACGGTTTTCACGCTCCACCTCCCTGTATCAGACTATCAAATATGAATTACGATCGTCGACTAGTGAAGAAATTAGCTCCACGGAGTAGCATGTAGTTCTAAACTTCTTCAATTTTATGATCTTCATCGTTGGAGTCTACGTGTTCGGCTGTCGAGATCGTTGAGGCCGCTTGATTTCTGGCAGTGTTAGGGCCTTCCGCGCCCTTGATAAGTTGTACCAGACGTTCGATGTGTTCAGAGACCTTGATAATTCGAAATTCTAATGTAGTTTCACTACAGAAAAATTGTAGCATACCTTATCGACTGTCTCCTCCAGGTGTGCGGCACGGATAATCTCATACACGCCATTAGCTCGCAGGAAATCACGTCCCCAACGTGTAGTGCACAGCAAGAGTAGGGTCTCAAGATGTGTCAGGCGCAGTGCTGGATCTGGCTCCCTCTTCTTAGTAGGAGGCAGAAATTGCAAAGCCGAGGGCAATTTTTCTTGATCCTGAAGCGTGTGATGAAGAAGAGTAATATGCACGAAGGCGTAAATTCACCTCAAGATCAAGTTCTTCCGGACCTGCTAGCGGAAGTAAAATATATGGCAGTGCATCGATGCCAGATGCGGCTGCGGTGGACGGGGGCATGTTAATTTCGTCCGTATCAGGAGACAATATAGCTCGGTGTGCGGGGGCATGGAAAGCGCAGTTCCTTCAAATGATGAAATCGTGATTAGCTAAAGTAGGGTGACCCGATTTGTCCCTCAACGCACTTAATCGTCGAAGCTACGCCACCTCTCCGGATGATGTCCTTGTGTTCAGTAAACGGTACAGTTTTGGAGAGCGGGTACTCGAGCACGCTCTCAGGCTTCATCGCATTGCTGGGTCTTGGTGTTACAAAGAAAATTCTTCCAGCAGGCAGCTGCAATAATACAAGAGCTATCAGTAGCGGCATGAACAGAAAACATCTCAGTTACTTACTGCACTGATATTGGCAAAGACACTCGATAAGAAATGCAGATCTCCTTTCCGAATCGGCTCGGAGCTAGAGTTGGGACCCAAAGTTGCTCCCTGGACGAAAGCCTCAACAAGAAGCGGCAATGCGTCGACTCGCCTCGGCTCTGTTGAAGGATACGGGATCGGACCGGAGCACGTGGCCGACCTTGATTGTATTGGATGGTATGAGATAGGGGAGTTCGTTGAGATGAATGGGACGACCTCGATTTGCAAAGACAACAGAGCAGAACACACAGAAGATGAGCTGGTGAGATTTGATAAGAGCATCGATGCCAGATCTGCAAGAACTGCGGTTGGGTTCTGAAATTGATGAGGATCCTGCGAAGGCAAAGGAAAGTGCAACGACATACCACAATGTATGATACTAAGAATGGAAGGAAGGACGACTCGGTCAAAAAGGGCGCAAGATCTGGTGAATCCGAGAGGTTCACGAGTGCACGAAAAGCATCGTGGGCTACTGCCTATATGATTATGATGATAGTATTCCAACCTGCTAAGCAGATGGAGGCTCAAACCAGCTGGTCCCGACAAAGCAACTTCAAATCGCGGATGACGTCCGTCTCTTGTTTCTGTAGTTCCCCTCCCTGAAGTCCACAGAAGAAGATGCTCCGACACGGGGATCCATGTGGGGTCTGGCTGAGAAGATTTGAGAGGGCTATTTGGCGCACTGACGGGTTTCTATCCCTCAAAAATGGGAGTAACTACTGTAGGCGTCAGTTCAGAAGTGAACTACGCCTGCTTGAGAAGACTGACCTCCTTGAAAAGTTGGTGCTCCATGATGATGATCTCACCTGTCCTCTTATTTTCCCACGGCTGCTTAATGCCTTTCTGCTTACATAAGCACGAACAAGGTGTAGCATCACAGCTTGCGACTTGTCCGCGTTAATTAACGTGCTCATCGACGAGCATTCGCTGTTCACTATCTAGCCTGTCCCTAACCATATTTTTCAGGGCTTCCAGACGTGAATTGTCCCAGAAAGTGCAACTCGAAAGCTCTCGTTCTTCATAACAGTCACCATTCCCGACGACGTCGAATCTGTGGACGCCGGCTATGACGGGCTATAATATTACGCGCTCTGCGGAGGAACTGTTAGAAAAGTATGACTCTGAACCGCCATCTTTCTCCATACACCTCTATCCGGAGTACTGGACACTGAACAATGGCCCAAAGTTTCTATACAATAACCCTGTCGCGGTAAGCTCGGATTGCTTGGTGCTCCTTGTCACTCAGTAGTCATTTTGCCTAGTCTCTGCTGGATGATGTACGAGCGCACCGAATACCTGTGGACTATCTTGAACTCTTCGATTCAGCCCGTGTGCCTTTCTATGATGGTGTGTTATAATGGTGGACACGGTTACCAGAGGACTTGAATTCTTGTCATCAGGTTGCATGTTGGTTGAACTTCTTGACTATCGACCCAAGAAGGTAAAGGAGCCACCACTAGAGAAGCCCGAGAGGAGTCGTGTGACGCTTCATCCTAACGACGAGACACTATGGGCAGACCTTTGTTCGATGAGCCAACGACTCGGTTCCAAACTCACAGATCCCCAGGTGCTTGAGGCAGAGGCGCAAATACTGGTATGCACATCCCGCTTATTCTCTGCGGAACTCACCTGGTTCTTCTAGTTGCACACATCTCCTCCTCTATGTCTAGATCCCGATCCTCACCTTACCCGCATTGCCAATCATACACTCAGAGTGTCTACACCGTCCATTCCAGTATCATTGAAACGGAAGATTGCTGCAATCACGCAGGAGGAGGATGAGTCGGAGAAAGCTAGACGGGCGAAGATCATACAATTCATGAACCCGCGGTTAAACCGCTCACACGTCCCGAGGTACGTCGTTTATAGAACCTTCCTTTATGATTTGACGGGCTAGCGACATCAGCTACACGATACTAGACGTCATGAAGCGGTTGAGAGAAATACGTCAGGCAGAAACCCAGGCAGTGCTAGCAAAGGTAATAGCAAACCCACCCAACCGCTCAACACCTGCTCCCACTGCCCCTCCATCTGCTACTGCCCCATCTGCCATCGCTCAACCATCACAAATACCGACCGCACAAGTTTCCACTCCTGTTCAACAACCTCCCAGTAATGTCTCAAAGCCAAGGCAAGTTAAAAAGGAACCTGCGGCAAGTCCATACCCAAACACTCCTGAGAACCCGCGATCGACTGCAACTCCCGTTCCTCACCCCGTTGTCAATCAGCTTCAGTCTCAGGCGCCCATAAGATCACCCCCCGTACACACTCGTTCCCCTGCCCCATCCAATACGACGTATCAACAACACTCTGTCGGCACACCGATCACTGTCGGTTCACCTGCTCAGCGTGGCTATACCCAATCCCCCCGTCCACCTTCCTCGCAAGCTCCTCATCCGCGCTCATCCCCTCTGGCCTCGGGTTCGCAGCTCCCTCCGTCTGATCATCGCCCAAATCCTGGTGGTGTCCACTTCATCCAGATGGCCCCTAGTTCTGCTCAATCCAAGCCTCCGACACCTCAACTCAACTATCCAACACAAGCCCCTCCACCCCCCCAGCAAGCGACTGCCCAGTCTCACCCCCAACCCACGCCGCAATCCGCCGCACCATCTCCCCAAACGCAGACTGCACATCCAAACAATAACATGCAGTACTTTGCTCAGCAATTACAACGAATGGGTCAGGCAGCTCAGAACCAGTTGCCCGCGCAAATGAGCCAGCCTGCTCCACATCACCCTATGCCCACCCAATACAACTTTGCCCAGTACCGGCCAATGACTGCACAGGGAAATCCGCAGATCGCGACACATCTACCACAAAACCAACAACAGAGTATGGGCACTCAAGGTCAGGTAGTGGATAGTCAGCAAATGGTGACCCATTATGCTATGTTTGGTTATCCGATTACCTATGGAATGGCTCCCGGCGGCAGGGTACAAGCCCAGTATGCTGCTTGGGTTGCCAATGGAATGGGTCGCGTGCCGAATGGTCAAACGGCAGGGATGCAGCCTGGACATCCGCAAATGCCAGTGACTCAGGGGAAGGCTGCGCAAGCGGGTGTGCAGGGTCGGTGAGGTGGATAAATTCACTGATGCTGTTACGACCTTTCCTTTTTCGCTTGTCAATCGACGTGTACTTTTGATGGACTATCGTATTGTATTCCTTCGCACGTAGACCAGACGTGTAGTGTAGTTACAGCTGATCGGCCGAGATAAGTAAGGTTGGACCTTGTATTAAGCCTTGGCTTGCTGATTAGATCTCTTGACCACCGACCATGTCCGAGCCAATTGGTATGATTTTCGCTGGCGTAAATCAGCGAGCTGACTTTTCCATAAGCTTTGTTATCCGTCTACGATAAATCCGGGCTGATCAAGTTCGCGGAAGGCCTTAGCGCAGCAGGTGTGCAACTCATCGGTTCGGGTGGGACCGCGAAAAAGATCAGAGAAGCCAACATTAAGATCGAGTACGTCGTTTTTCCTGTCCCTCATCGCATGTAATTAGATACGTTTTTAGGGATGTCTCTAGTATTACCAAGGCGCCTGAGATGCTGGGTGGACGCGTCAAGACGCTCCATCCTGCGGTCCATGGAGGTATCTATTCTTTCCTAGTCAATGCATGGTCGGTAGATTTCTGAGACAGACTACTACAAGGTATTCTCGCCCGTCCGATCCCATCCGATGAAGGTGACCTCGCCGAGCAATCCATCTCCAAGATTGCTATTGTCGTGTGCAACCTTTACCCATTTTCCGCTACCATCTCGAAGCCTGGGTGTACGCTCGCAGACGCCGTGGAAGAGATCGACATCGGAGGTGTCACTTTACTCAGAGCTGCGGCCAAGAACCACGAGCGGGTGTGTGTATTGTCCGATCCGGCGGACTACGATGCATTCCTGGATGCATGGGTAAAGGGCGACGTGAATCAGACGCTGCGGAACCGTCTTGCGCTCAAGGCCTTCGAGATGACTGCCAAATATGACGATGCAATCAGTGGGTACTTTAGAGAACAGTATGGGTCGTCACTCGAGAGTTCTCCGTTCCAAAGAATGGTACTGCGCTATGGTGCTAACCCCCATCAAACACCAGCGCAAGCGTTCGTGACCGAGGGCGAACTGCCTTTCAAGGGTGCGTGTCCGACTTGTTCTTACCTTGTGATGTACATCTTATGTCTATATAGTCTTGTGTGGATCACCTGGGTATATCAATCTCTTGGATGCTCTCAATTCGTATGCGTTAGTGAAGGAGTTGCACGAAGCGCTGAACCTCCCCGCTGCTGCTTCGTTCAAGCACGTCTCCCCCGCCGGCGCAGCGGTGGGTGTTGAGTTAAACGAGATCGAGAAGCAGGTTTACGGAGTCGAAGATCTGAAAGAACCTCTTACAGCGCTTGCTTGTGCATATGCTCGCGCACGAGGTCAGCATTTCAGTCGGAGAAGATGCATCAACTGATGTAACATAGGTGCCGATCGAATGTCCTCTTTTGGCGATTTTATCGCTCTGTCTGCGCCATGCGACCTCGCTACTGCAAAGATTATTTCGAGAGAAGTTTCTGATGGTGTGATAGCCCCGGGCTACGCGCCAGGCGCACTTGACCTTTTGAGGAAGAAAAAGGCAGGAAAATACTGTGTCCTCGAGGTAAACTCACCCGGTGTTCTCCGTCCTTAACGACGTCACTCATCCGGTAGACAGATGGACTCCACATACGCCCCTCCTGAGATTGAAACACGGCAAGTGTACGGAATCAGTTTACAGCAGCGCCGAAACGATGCCAAGATCGACGCATCGCTCTTTACGAATATCGTGTCCGCAAACAAAGAGGCAAGTTCCCCACGCTCCACATAGCACGCGCATTCCTGACAACGGCCACGCGGTGATGGGAACAGCTCTCCCCTCAAGCCCTGATAGACCTGCTCGTTGCCACGCTCGCGCTGAAATACACGCAATCTAACAGTGTGGCGTATGCCAAGAACGGCGCCATCGTCGGTCTTGGAGCAGGTCAACAATCCCGGATCCACTGTACCCGGCTCGCGGGGGGTAAAGCTGACTTATGGTGGCTCCGTCACCACCCTCGCGTCCTCGCGCTTCCATTTAAGAAGGGAGTCAAGCGCGCCGAAAAGGCAAATGCGATCGACCTGTTCGTGAGCGGAGAGATCCTCGAGGGTGGTGAGAAGCAGCAATGGGAAGCACAGTTTGAGGCAGTGCCTGCACCACTGACGGCAGAGGAGCGGCAGGAATGGGCAGCTCAGTTGGATGGGGTGGCATGCTCGAGCGACGCGTTCTTCCCATTCCCCGACAATGTCCACCGGGCCAGGAAGAGTGGGGTGAGGTACCTCGCAGCGCCCAGCGGGAGTGTGATGGATGCCGAGTGTATCAAGGTGGCGGATGAACACAAGATGGTGTTCTGCCATACTTCCTTGAGGCTTTTCCACCACTGATGAGAATACCAATCAGGGGACAAAGTGAAATTATGTGTATATATACTTGTATTCGATCATGAATTGATCCAGAAAAGTTCGAACGTCACATCCCCGCCGAATGTTTGAAATATTATTATTATTATTATTTTCCTTCTCGTACGCGACTAACAAACAGGGCCAATTTACACACGATAATTAGTTTACAGATGCCCTTCACGAAGAACTCTACAGTCGCCCAGAATGCGCCCTCCTACCCGGCTTGACCTTGGGCATCGATACATTGCCACGGATAGCAAATCCGTGTACGCAGCCTACAAAGTAATCCCTCCGGTACAGTTCAGAGGTGCGTCACAGTGTGCCTCCGCCAAAAATGGCGTCTGCTTGAAGCTGATCTTCGATCGGGAACTTCTGGTCCACCTCAGGCTCTCAGGAGTTGATGAGGAGGGGAACACCGGTGGTTTCGAATCTCTGCAAGGATCAGTGGGTGACATGAGCATACACCGCCATTCCAGGGTAATTCTTACTTCAAAGTCTTCGGGAACTTTGAGGAAGGCAGGATGGGCGACGGCGGCAACCTAACGCGAGATCAAACGCGTAGCGAGCTAGGTCGCACGTCATTATCAATGATGTTGCCCTTCATCGATCCAGTTCACGATGCCACAGGAATCTATCCGCCCTGCGCTTCAGCCATAAGAGTTGACTCACCAATTCGTGGCAGCAAACTGAGTGATGCCTCGATTCCAAAGGGCATTGGCGACCTTGTCAAGTACGGGACGGGTGAAGGTCTGACCATATCCGCCTACCCATGTTAATACGTTGAACGCACCGGGATTCCGAAGAGAGAGGTTGAGTGTATATCCTTTGTATATCCGAGTTGGATGGATAGTAGGACTATTGACCACTCATACTCAATACCTCGAGTGGGGCATGATCACCGTCGAAGTAGTCGATGGCATACTAGACTTGTTCAAAGGGTGCGAAAATTGAAATTTTCGAACAGCCCACAGATACTTGATATCCTGTACCTTGAAACCGTTTCGGACAAGCCGTCTGCAAGTAGCTACGTTTCACAGAAGATTGAAAAGGTTGACGCTGTGCTGATGTAGCGAAATCACCCACCTGAGAGCTGGTAGTATGGTATGGAGTTTCTAAGTGTTACGTGTTCACATTCACTCTCTGAACAAGTGTAGCTGTACAGATTGGACCACCAGTGGATAGAAATCTATTTTATTCTATTTATATTCTATTTTCAGATTTATGACCACATTGACTGCCACACTGGCATTCATCTCATTCACCAATTCCTACTTTGGATGCAATCAGTAGTAGAAACACTAGGATTCTATTGACATGCATATTGAAAAGCATGCTGGAATGTAATTGGACAAGGAACTATTAGGATAGTTTCCAACAAGAGACCCATGACTCCCCAAACAAAGAAAAGTCAAAGTTGACTTGGTAGACACCATAAGAAGATATTGTCAGAGAATGAACTGGAAGACAAAAATCATGCCTATGTGAAGGAACAACCCAGAAAAAGCAAGAACCATCAGAAGATTGGATCCAACCATCTTCTCTGTATTCTAAATCATCAAATAAAGCAAAATACTCTATCTTCCACAATTTGATGGAATGATCACCTGAACCAGAAACAATATACCTTCTATCTGGAGAATAAGCAATAGAATTAATGCCACTTGTGTGTCCCTGGAATGGACCTGCCACAGTATGACCATTTGTGGTGTTCCAAATCCTAATGGTCCTGTCTTCTGAGCCAGAGGCAATATATCTGCCATCTGGAGAAAAGACAGCAGAGTTGATGGCACCTGTGTGCCCTTGGAATGGGCCTGCTACAGTCTGACCAGTTGTGGCATTCCAGATCCTGATTGTCATGTCATCTGATCCAGAGACAATGGTCTTGCCATCTGGAGAAAAAGCAACAGACCTGACAAAGTCTGTGTGCCCCTCAAATGGACCTGCCACTGTCTGACCAGTAGTGACATGCCAAACTCTGATGGTCATGTCCCTTGAACCAGAGACAACATGGTTTCCAGCTGGAGAAAAGGCAACAGAGTCAATATATTTTCTGTGCCCCTCAAATGGACCTGCCACAATCTGACCAGTTGCCACCTGCCAAACCCTGATGGTTCTGTCATCTGATCCAGAGGCAATATATTTGCTATCTGGAGAAAAAGCAACAGACCTGATATAATCTGTGTGCCCTTTACATGGACCTGCCACTGTCTGACCAGTGGTTACATCCCAAATCCTGATGGTTTTGTCATCTGAGCCAGAGGCAATATGCTTGCCATCTGGAGAATAGACAACAGACCTGACATAATCCACATGGCCCTCAAGTGGACCTCTTGTTCTCTTGCCAGTGGTAGCATCCCAAATCCTAACCATCCTATCATCTGAGCCAGAGACAATAGAACCACCATCTGGAGAATATGCAACAGACCTGACATAATCTGTATGTCTTTCAAGTAGGCCTGTCATACTCTGACCACCAGTGGTTGCATTCCAAACCCTAACAGTCTTGTCATCTGAGCCAGAGGCAATATACCTGCCATCTGGAGAATAGGTAACAGAGACAACATAATCTGTGTGCCCTTCAATTGGACCTATCACAGTCTGGCCAGCAGTAGCATTCCACACCCTGATGGTCTTGTCATCTGAGCCAGAGACAATGTACTTGCCATCTGGAGAATATGCAACTGTCCTGACCTTATCTGTGTGTCCCCAAAGTGGACTCACCACAGTCTGACCAGTGGCTGCATCCCAGATCCTGATGGTGTTGTCACCAGAACCAGAGACAATGTGCTTGCCATCTGGGGAATAAGCAACAGACAAGACAGCTCCTGTGTGCCCCTCAAGTGCACCCATCACAATCTGACCAGCTGTAGCATTCCAAACCCTGATGGTTCTGTCCTCTGAGCCAGAGACAATGAAATTGCCATCTGGAGAATAAGCAACAGACCTAACACAATCTGTGTGTCCAAGTAGTCTTGACACAGTCTGACCACTGGTGGCACCCCAGACTCTGATAGTCCCATCATCTGACCCAGAGGCAATATGCTTCCCATCTGGGGAAACAACAACAGACCTGATTCTACCTGTATGCCCCCCAAATGGTTCTCCCACAGTCTGATGGGTGGCAGCATCCCAAACCCTGATGGTTTTGTCATATGAACCAGAGACAATGTATTGGCCATCTCGGGAAAAGATGACACAACTGACATGATCACTGTGCCCTTCATGTAGGCCTGCCATCATCTGACCAGTGGTAGCATTCCAAACCCTGATGGTCTTGTCATCTGAACCAGAGACAATGAACCTGCCATCTGGAGAATAAGCAACAGCCCTGACATAATCTCTGTGACCCTTCAAGATGTGAACATCAACAGGCCAAGTAGCATGTTCAGAGGTGATTGAAGCATGCTTCATGAGATTTCCCAACCAGAGCTGGCAGAGTGGAGAATGATGAGGGGTCTGGGGCATGGCTGACAAGTATAAGTGAGGAGTGGACTCTTTGAGCACAGGAGCAAAGAGCTGGATGAATTGGAATGCCTCAGCTGCTAGACCAGCAATCTCTTGGCCCTGTCAGCTTTTTAGTACATACAATGGACCTGATGCCATTAAATTTGCACTCACCTGAGACCAATGTTGTAGGATGGTACAGGTCTTTGAGGCAGATAGGATAGGTGTCACAGAGGAATAGGAGATCAGGCTGATGACTTCAAGCCAATAGGGGAAGAAGCTCTTGAAGAATAGGGTGACATGGTCCACAAGGTCTGGGGTAGGTTGGACATGCTGTAGGTGGTTCATGTAGTATAGGCACGAGTAGGACAGGTGGGGAGGGATGGCTGAGTTTATACAATTTGACAAGCCAGGAATGTCAGAGTTACGACGTCGGGAGTCTTTGAGGTCACAGATGTTAAACTTGAGCATCTTTTGCATGCAAGCAAGCAATGCTCGTCCAAGAGAGAGGTGATGGTGGGGTAGGATGGGAACATGAAAGGTGGAACTACGGGTTTGATCAAGTAAGAAATCACGGAAAGAGACATGGAGGGGCCGGATAGGTTTATCTTCGTCGAGCACACCATCCAATAATGAAGCCAAGGGCCTGAGTATGGCTTGGACATCGACTTCTTCATCGGAGTTGAAGATGGCGGAAAGGGAGGGTAGGGGTAATGGTTCCTTCAATGCAAGCACAATGGTCATCACATCTCTAAAGGACTTCCGCGTGTCTTGGCGAGTAAATAAATCATCGAGAATTGTCCGGTATAGTGTGTCTAGAGGGCGAATGATGGCATGGTTGTCGTTTTCCAGAACTCTCTTGAGCCGCTGGCGGGGATTAAGTCCGACCCCACCAATACCTCTAATGAAGTTACAAGCCGTTGCAGACCACTGGAATAGACCTTGGGAGCGATGGACGAGTAGTCGGCACCACTCTTGGTTGCACCAAGACGACTCGAGTTCATCATACCGACGCAGGGAATGATAGATAAACTTCTCGATATCAGCGTTGACGGTTTCCGTCGCAATGTCGCCCATTTTTTTATGAGCCACGTGTGGGTATGGTGAAAGTGACTCGACAATGTCGTGCTCAGGGCGGGTGGTGATCAAGAAGCGAAGATTACTGGGGAAATTGCTTATAGAGATTTGTTGCGAAATGGCATCTAAAAGTCGCGCCCGATCAGCTGGTCCCCCACTCTCGTCCAGGGCATCGATTACAATCACTACCGGTCCGATAGCATCAAGATGGGCACTGGGCTCGACGATGAACCGCTCGATCTGCTCTGAGGGTGTTGTTGACGTGCGAAGCGCTCGGTCATCCTTTACGACGTGCCATAGAGCAGACCTGTAGTAGGGGTCATGGTCGGAAAGATTCCGCGCAATGGTACTGAAAAGGTTTCCCGGATTACGCCTTGCGATATCACCGCTGGCGAAACAGAAAGATGACCCTAGTCGCCTTTGTCCGTCGTACAGTCTAGCGACCGTGTGGGCCACAGCAGACTTGCCCGACCCGGCGACGCCGGTGAGAAGGCATACTCGCGGAGCATCATCGGCAGGGTTATTGAGGATGTCACAGATCTCCTGCAGGAGAGTCTCGCGAGTGCCAGGAAGGCAACCTTTATCCTGAGCATACCTCGCGCCAGAGGCGTACGGCATGTCGTTCAAGACGACGGCTTCCTCTGTGACACATCTTTTGTGAGCATTCAGAATAGTCGCAGGGGGGGGGGAGCCTTACCGATGTTTTGGGCCGTATTCATCATACGGACGACAGTGATCTCAGTATGAACGACCGTGATTCCGGTCTGCAGAGTAATTCCTTCCAAAAATCTGGTCTTTAGTTCTTGGAGCTTTTTTTCATAATTCGCAAGCTTCGCATTGATATCAGAGAATGTATACCTCACTGTCCGAGTCACTTCATAGGGAGATCAATGACAAGCAATACGATGCTGGCAACCACTGACAGAAGCTTGTTTCCTTGCTATACTCAGCAATGAAGTATCCACACTCGGTGACTTGCTGAATCAAAGGAGTGATGTTCTTGATGTGGGATTCGATCGTCTTTAAGAGATCGGCGTTTTCGACAAAGTCGAAGACGTCGCTCATTGCGCTCGCCAAACGTATGACTGCGCTATCCCGATCCTTTTGGTCGAGAAGTGTCTGTACAAATTACAGATATGACGGTCAGCACTTGCAGGCACGCAGGACGGTGGACCGACCTTGTTTACAGCGGATATAACAGACCAGGCCAGCGACGCGTATGGGTGAATCTGTACGGCGCTCAGTTTGTGAGGAAATATAGAGAGAGCACCAAATACCTCGGCAATTTTAGTCACAATCGTATTGAACAATGACATCCTCTGCAACAGGACACCCCAAGTGGCTCCGAAGGTCTGTACTTCAGTTTCTGCGGTTGCGCCGGATCCAGACATCGAAGTAAAGAGGTCGACGGCGCCGGGTGTGGAACTGATCGCAGTAACTGTCTCTATCGCGGTGGTAACAGCATGCGTAGCTTGAAGCTCGCCTGCAGCAAGGCCTTCGTGTGACTCCGCAGCCAACGCAAACTTGATTGTCATTATCGAAGGATCGGAACCGCTGGAAGTATGGTTGCTAAGAGTTTTTTCGATCACTTTGGTGGAAAATATTATATCAGCGTCGTGTCAGCATGGAAAGAACGTCTTCCTACCCCCATCCTTGAGTAGGTCCAATACTCCACCGATGGTATCATTAAGAGTACCAACAACTTTGTCACTTCCAACGCGATGCTTCTGATGAACCACGACAAGAAGGGGTGAACGATCGTCGCCATCGCTGAAAATATTCAGTTTTCTAGCGCAAAGTGAAACAAAGATACACACAAATAGAAACTTTCATCCCAGGACGTGTGATTCTTGGCTTCCTTTGTGCTGCGCGTGCGTCTAGAAGTAGCGCCCACAGAAACCTGAACAAAATACTGCCTGGAGAATGGGCTTTTGTTTCCTTTGTCACTTTGAAGCTCGATGCCTGAAAAAGATCGGATAGAATCTAGCTCGTAAGTAAACCCAAGACCGAGTGTTGAACCCACCGCTGATGGTAATAAATTTAGATCTACGATCATGCTCAGCACAGTCCAACACGATCGTGGGGTAATCTAAATACATACACGACCGGCCCGGAGTGCCTCTGAGCTGTATTTTCTGTATCCATAGTCTTGGTGGTGAAGCTGGCGAATACACTGTCAATGGGAAAGGAGACGATGAGGAATTCGGAAGCGTACGACGTGGAAATTGAAGCAAATCAATGTCACGGTCACGCGGTCGCAAGGTACATTATGCTGCCGAGTGACCCAACATTATGTGGCAGCCACCACACTGTACCCATGATCATTGACGTTATCTACACATAATAGTACAGCACACGACATCGGGGTCGACTGACATAACGATATATAGGTTTAAGTTTACAAGTGCTTGATGAAGAACTCGACAGTAGCCTTGAACGAACCCTCCTTTCCGGCCTTGACCTCGGGTATGGACAAGTCACCACGGACGGCAAAACCGTGCGTACAGCCCTTAAAATATTCTCTCCGGTATAGTTCAGAGGATTTGGAGCCTCCACCAAGGATGGTATCTGCCTCAGTTTGTGACGTGATGGGGAACATTTGGTCTACTTCACACGAGTTGATGAGGAGGGGAAGTCCGGTTGCCTTGAATTTCTGTAAAAATGGGCGAGGAATGTAAGTAAGGTAGTCACAGATGCACGCATTCAGTGACGGGAATGACCTACATGCAGGTCCCCGGGTACTTGGAGAAGAGAAGGGTGGGAGACAGCGGCAACCTTGATGGCCTTGTCGAATGCGAGATCAAAGACGTAGCGGCCTGATAGGGTGTGCGAATGTTCGTATTGACTCATTGCCGTCGCACGTCGAATTCGTGAATAGGAGACTCACCACCAAAACAATAACCTGTAGCAGCAAACTGGGTGATGCCTTGACCCTTGAGGGAGCTGATGACCTTGTCAATGATAGGACGAGTCTTGTCTTGACCATGGTTGGCAAGCCAGCCCATCAAGTCGAATTTGCCTGGTTGCTGACCAACATACCGACAATAAGGTGACAGTCAAACTTGAAGGAGAATGACCACTCACGTCAAGTGCATCGGGTGGGAGATTGTCACCCCCGAAATAATCGATGGCGTAGACCTATTTTCAAGGAAACAAAGCGGTCAAGGATATCACTTGCACACGCAGCAGCCTCTGACCTGAAACCCATTCCTGGCAAAGTCATCTGCAAGCAACTATCATCCCTCAGTGTCAACGCCAGCGAGTGAACGGAGGTAAGGGCTACGTACCTTGGCGTTGTCAAGCTCGATACCAAAGACGTCGGGCAAGAAAAGGATCGCCTTGTCCTTGGGGTAGTCACCAGCAGGCTTTGCGAAGTAGACCTTGACACCGTCCAACTCGATAACCTTGCCTGAAGAACGTGAACGAACCGGATCAGGGTCAACATACGAACATGAACGTGTTCATGATAGCGTACCCTCTGGGGTACCTTCGTGACGAACGCCTGCCACGAGTATCGATATGGATCAGATCGTGGATCGGCCAATAGATTCATGGTAGTACGTACCTGAAACACACTTGTCGCAGAGAGACATGATGGGGATATCGATGTCTCCGAGCCGGGTTGCTCTGGGCTTTATATACCCCTTGCATTCCAACTCTTTTTAGATATTCGGGTCGAACGCGCCGATTCGCTGATGACCGCATTCGCTCCGAGTACTTGTCACCGTTGTGTTCCAACTGCCGACCACTCGCCACGCTTTACGCCGTCAGATAATCACGACGGCGTGTAAGCATTCCGTGTAGCATTCCATGCGCCACACCCCGTCTCGCACAGTACGCCAGCTTCCCCTGCTAGGGAAGCCTATAAATAGGGCTCTACTTTCATGTATACGACAGCCTTTCCTCTTCTCGAATTCATACGTTCACCACGTTCTGTCGCCGAGTGTTCCCGCCATACGGCGTGGTTCCACGGCGGAAGCTTTCTTGCAAGTGTAGTAAAACTATTTCATGAATCTACCTCGCAGTACAATCACGATCGCGACCAGCGGATGCTTGACAGGTGGGTGCTTGTGAATGTCAAATTAGATCCATGGGAACGCCACCTTGCTAAGAACCTTCCGAATGTAATTGCGATTGCGTGTTGGCACTGTCGTCAGACACACTGCTCGAAGCACAGACCAATCAAGGATGACACCCCAGATGATTAAAGCTACTGATTGGTTGCTTGGGAGCTTGCGCCCCTTCGTGATTGCGCCGTGGGCGTGTTCAGATGTGCCTTTGATTGAAATTCAACTCGGAGATCCGAGGAATCCTCAGCTCGAGACCAGTACTTATGTGTCCGATTGATAGCACGGTACGTGGTCGCTCAGCGATGTTTGTTTGATAGTGTTGAATTTCAAAGGTGCTGACTAACCATCAACATCACTTCCATCCACCCCCCCTTTCAAGCTCGAAGCTCAAAAACTCTTGTATCGTACGAACGAGTCAGAATTTCAGACAATTTTCCCGTATTCGAGGATAAGAGGCTGATCATGCCAGATAAATGATTAGTCACTAGGCATAATAGGAACAGACCATTTAATCGAACTCCCGCGCAGTCTGTTTTCTCCTACCCATTCTCAAGATCAACTCCAAAACTGCTCAGAACAACGTAATCACCCATGTGAGCCCAGCGCGATGCATTCCGTAAACTCCGACATTACACATTCCGTCAGTCCGTCTTCACAAACACGAACACCACTGCCAACTATCGCACACAGCGAGAGAAAAACCAACACACCATTCGAGTCCATCGGCGGCCTTTCCATCCGCCCATTTATCTGCGGTGCAACTGCAGGATCGACGGCTCCCTTCCTCTGTGGGAAAGCCTGAGGACTCAAATAACGGTGCGAGCGGAAATAAGGAATGGTGAATGCGACTGCTTCTCAAATTCGGACTCCAATGGGCCTGCAGATCCATGCGCCGTGTAGTCCGCTCGAGCCTAAATCCCATGCATCTATCTGTCGATCCGCGACCGAGTTGCTGAAGCCGAGTAAACGGATGGACAGACAGGCACGGGTTCGTCTGCACGTGGACTTGGTAGCGAAATGTCTCACTGCTCTATCTTTGGCAAGGACACAGACGGTGTAAAGTTGCTGGACGCAGAATAGCTATGGTACACGCGTGAGAAGAACAGACCTGGGGATAGAAAGAGTTGCAGGTTGAGCATAGTATGTTGTAGAGTGGGCAGTGTGCTCTTTAGATGCGAGCGCTGTGTTCAAGAGCCGGCGAGGAATGGGGTACACATCGCCTAATCAGTATCCGAAACACATGATGTAGGGTCTGCAGACGCGCAAGGCGATGAGATAATTCACAGGGAACTGGGATAGGATTAGAAATGCGACACGATAATTTAGCTTGATGCTTACAATTCTGGTTGTGTGTTGGAGCAGGGCGAAACCGGAACGGGCATTTTGACGCCAGTCTACCACCACGATGCTGGCATTTGGGGTCTCCAATGTCGTTGTGCACGTCTCTGCATCTGTACTCTTGATGACGCAAAGATGTGTGTCGAAATATGCTTTGTCATGAATGATAAGTTGGATTCATTAGTGTCTGAAATACTTGATTCCAGGGAAAGGGAAAACACGTGTGCTCTGGAGGATCCTAGTCTGCACAAAAATCAATGTACACATCTCTGACGGCATACCTGGTATCTGTAAAAGGACGACATAGAGGGTAGAAAGATCGGCGGACATACTATAAGTTTCGAATTGCCAACCGACCAGCGTCAGGCGCGCACGAGGTGGTTCCTTGTGAATTCTGGTGTCCCATATGTAACCCACTGTCGTACCGTCCACGGAGAGAAGAGTTCTGACAACAAAGCTAACACAACCAAGGGGGACTTCTTGCGCATCTACCCGTGCAGAATGATATGGTGCCGAGCACGACCGAACATTTCAAAGTGTTTTTCGGTTTTGATGCCCTTACGAGGGGAAAGGGAGTGCGTTTCTAACATGCGTGAATACATAGTAGTCCGCTCCACTGGCACAGACGCAGTTCTTGTTTGAGCGTGGCGAAGTGCTTTCATGTCTTTGGGAGAAAAAAGGAGACGGATCAGACCTCAAATCGCCAAAGGACTTGGAAGCAGTGATTTGCCTGGCGCAACGCAAGCACGAAGGTGTGGTTTCACCGGAAGACGACAGAGACTTGGTACCATCGCCCAAGTGCAAGATGAAAGACATTCAGCCGCCCGGAACGATAAATACAGTAAGTGGATTAACTCGGACATAAGCGATCACGCGGTGCTGCCTCAAATGTTGATCGTGATCGATCGTAACGCGCTAAAGGTACTCCAAGAAGAACCCGACGGTCGTTCTGAATGCACCCTCCTTCCCCGACTTGACCTTGAGGCTAGACATATCACCGCGGACAGCGAATCCGTGTGCACAGCCTTCAAAGTACTCTCGCCTGTATAGCTTGGTCCTGGTCTGGCCCCCACCAAGAATAGCATCTGCCTGAGCTTGAGCATCCGCGGGAAATACCTGGTCAAACTCTGCAGAGTTGATAAGGAGAGGTACCTCGCTATCCTTGAGTTTCTGTAAAGTGGTGTGAGGTCACAAGACATGTACTTCAGCCCACACGTGTGATAATGGCGCGCACGTGGAGGTCCTCAGGAACCCTGAGAAGGGAAGGATGAGCAACGGCAGCAACCTTGATGGCCTTGTCGAATGCAAGATCAAAAACATAGCGAGCTGTTCAAGTGACTTAGTAGCATATCCCAAGGCAGTGGGTGCTAGGAATTTGAACGTGCCACTGAAACAGTAACCAGTTGCGGCGAATTCTCTTACGCCCTGTTGCTGAAGCGCAGCGATGACACTATCGATGCGAGGACGAGTGACGTCGGTGCCATGTTTCTGCAGCCAGGCACCGAAGTCAAATGTTCCCGCCTGAAGGGAATGAGCTTCTCCCTGATAAGACTAAAAGCATAAACCTTCCTCCATGGCGTCCACGGGAACAGGATCACCACCGAATAAATCGATAGCTACGACCTGTATGCGAAAATGGGTCAATAGGCAGCCTGTGAAAGAGGGCATTGTACCTGAAAACCGTTTCTGGCAAAATCATCGCAAAGCAGCTGTTGTATTGCACGTTAAACGTGTTTCATGATAAGTGAAGCAGATCCGTACTTGACTGTTGACGAGTTCGATACCAAACACATCTGAAAGAAAGAGCACAGCCTTTTCCTTGGAGTAATCCCGGGGAAGAGGTGCGAGGTAGCACTTGACACCACCGACGGTGTCGAATCTACCTGATGATGGAGTGAATACGAGCATAACAATGAAGGGGAACGTGTACCCTCCGGAGTACCTTCGTGACGGACACCTTGAAATGGGTAAGTGACGTTGTGAACTTGTGCACATGTACATACCTTTGATACAGTCGGACATGATGATGGTCAGATATAACCCCTGAGTGACCTCACGTGACCCACGTCATGATCGGATGCAGAGTTAGTTTCCTAATTTGGGTGGTCCAAAAGTCCTCCCACTCTTGCCATCCACCGATGCCCCCTCAGCCCGGCGTGTTCGCTCTTCCCTACGCCTCCACCCACAACGCCCGTCCAGACGTCATACACGTCCACCACCCTCCCGTCGCTGGACCCAGCTCACGGACCCACGGTGAGATCAACGTTCGCACACAACCCGCCTCGCTGACCACCTGTCATGCAGATGACCCGAATTCAAAGAGGGACAAGAAACGCAAAGACATCTCCGGAAAAGTTGGAAAGGAAATGACCGATCGCAGAGACGAGTCTGTAGCCTTCACATTCCTCACTATCATCGTCCTCACGTGGCTGTCCCAGAGGCAGACACTTTGCGGAAAACATCTCGGCCCTGCATAGCGCTGCCATACAGGTCGCATCTCGCCCAGAAACACACCCTCTCTACAATCTGCGCATGTACCCCTTGTCCCTCCGGCGCTCTGCTCTGCTCACCCAGCTCGAATACGAGGAAAAGCACAGTCTTGCAGCGATAGAGACCGCTTACGAAGAGGAGCGCGAGAGGGTCGAGGAGGAGTGGAGAAAAGGACGCGTGCGCGTGCGCGAGCGACTCCTCGAGGGCATCGAAGAGCGAAGACGCAGAGCTAGGGAAGAAAAGGAGGGCGAAGGTGCCGTAAACGGTTCGTCCTCGCCTTTACCTCCATGCGTCTCTCATGATGCTCCCCTATAGATGTCTCTCTTGATTCCCAGACACGTGCCCACATCACTCGCAAGCTACGCAATAAACTTGGCACGTCACCACCACCGACGCCGCTCGGCTCGCTCGGTCTCGCGAACGGGAGCGCGACCCCCATCACCTCTGGGCCACTCAACAACCCACACTCACTCTCGGTCGATGAGATACCATCACCCTTCCCCTTTCCACTCACTTCCGTCACCCTTCCTAACGGTCACGCTACGTCGAGCGCTGGCGGCGGTCCAAACAATGGCAACCGGAGACGCAACAAAGGCGGTGGTGGCCATCAAGGGATGATTGGCGTCGGAGGTCTGGGAAAGAGCCTTGGGTTCCTCGGCTCATGCAAGGACGCCGAGATTGAAGCCGATTTGATCGAGATAAGACGAGGTACCAAGAGGCGCAGGGCAGCTGCCGTATCGTCCACGAAGCTATCGTAGCACCCGCAATTAGCTGCACTGTCTGTTACGTTCTTACTACCTAATTCGTCACTTGCATTATCTTATCTATCGGAATCGGACCTCGGAGATCAAGCACGCCTCTTGATCATGACCACGACGAAACGGACCTTTCCACCGCTCTACCGACCAACAGGCGATGCAGACGCGGACAGACTTGCTTTCTTCCACGTCCTGGAGAGACTCAAGGTGCCCACAATGACGTGCGACGGGTATCACACACTCATTCGTGCATCCAGACCCAAAAACGCACAGGCTGGATCGACCACGACGTCCCGAACCCAGAGAGGCACGTCCACACCACGACACGAACGCAGGGTTCGCAGCTCATTCCGATCCCAGCATTTCGGACCACATGTATCGCATGGCAGTCTTGGCCATGTGCACCTCCGACGCGACCCTCGACGTGGCCAGGTCAGTCCCCCCCTTGTCCTCGCACGCACGCGCTGACCCATGTCGCGCCTCGGTCCGACGCCCCGTAGGTGTGTCATGATGTGCATCGTGCACGACCTCGCGGAGGCCCAAGGTAAATCGGCACGTCGACATCCTCGGAAGGGATGCTCACGCGACGCTCAGTCGGAGACATCACCCCCCGCGAGGGAGTCTCCAAGGAAGAGAAACGACGGCTGGAAGCAGTGCGCTTTGTCCGACGCCGCGCGTGTCCACGCTGACCTGCCGATAGGAAGCGATGCACAATTTTGTGCACGGCATGCTCCATGCGAGTCCGGCTGCACTGCGCATCGGGGCGCTGTGGACTGTACGCCGCCGCTCCCTGAGCGCATGCCTAACACCGATTGTTTACAGGAGTACGAAGAAGGTGTGACCCCGGAGGCTAAGTTTGTCAAAGGCAAGTCGTCACGTCGGACATGCATTGAATGTATGCGCCGGTCGTTCATATATCTCTCACACCATTTTGTAGATCTCGACCGGCTCGAGATGGCACTGCAAGGTATCTTCGACTCTTCCAGGGGTACGGCACGAGCTAACTATCTTGTCTTATCGTTTGCTACAAAGCTCGCGAGTACGAGAAAGCCCATGGACGCGCACGGGTTGATCTACAAGGCTTCTTCGACAGTAGCCTCCCATACTTGCGCCACTCCGAAGTGCGTCATTGGGGAGATTCACTGGCGAAAGAGCGCGCTTCAGATGTTATGGCAGAACATAGTTCTGACGATCCCTGTCTAGAGGTCTAGATGACGACGATACAGGAGAGAAATCGATTCTTGCGTGAATTACGAGACGTGCTCAATAAACGCAGAGAAAACATCGACGATTGTACACCTAAGAGAACCGCGAATAGTAGGATATACGTGACACACCAGAATGAAGGTATAAGCTCTATGCTAGTCTACCATTGGTATGCGAATGATCGTGTCAACGACGAAAGAAGACGAAATGGTCAAGATGTCCGAGGAGCGCGATGCGATAGCAATACACTTTATGCCCGACGCGTGAATGACTTGTACACAAGGATGACGATCTGGAGATGACTGATGCTGAGGGCGGAATAGTTACGGAATCTGCAAGATTATGCAAGCGATACCAGCGATTCAGAGGTCTCCGGACGCACAATGTGCGACGTGTAAACGAGTGTGAGGGGTGATAATACGAGCGAGAATAATTAAGAATATGTGACCGAAGCTTCATCCACTTTTCTTGTCCGCTTTTTCTTCATCAGATGCGACACGCTGTCCCTCTGACAACGCGAGTATTTGGCGTGAGACTTTGCTCCGTCTCCGAATCGCAACGCCATAGATGAAGAGCATCTACAGTTCATTATGTATTAAATCAATTTCACTTTTTGTATAAATGAATAGGTACGAATCTTACAAATGGAATGGGAATCATGACCACCGATATCAGTGCAAAAAGCGTGTTCGCCCACTTGTACGTAAGGCTGTCGTACATGTGTTGCGTAAACAGCGGGAAAGCCGCTCCAAGAAGATTTCCTGTGGGAAATCACAGCGCCCCAAATCAAACGTAAAACGAAGTTGAACTTGTCAGATGCCAGCGCAATTTTCAAGGAGTGGTAACGCACGGCACATGCTTTGACCCGCCAACGCGGATGACGCGTATGGCCCATAGCTTGACAAAGACGACGGCAGTTCGCCCTCTATTCATACCGTGTGGAGGGGAAGACGCACCAGTCTGCAAGATAGACGAACACCGCCTGATAAATGATAAAGGCGCCAATAATGAAGATCTGGTGACCAAAAGCGTCAGTGCCAAATGCTCTTGCGGAAGGCGGCTCGAGACTTGCCGTCAGGCCGATGAGAGGCGCGATCCAGTAGATGGATGCTTTTGCAGTCCATGCGTAGATGAGCATACCGGCCGGAAGCAGGAAGGAAGCCACGAGTGCGAGGCAGAGTCGCGCTTCTGGGCCTTTCGTAGAGACATATTTCCTTGTCGTCGTATCAGCACCCTGGCCGGGAACCTGAAGGCGATCAAACGCACTTGTACAACACTTCCTGGTACATATTCACGAGCCATCCGAGGACACTTCCGATACTACACTCGCCTCGCTGCTAAGGGAGGCATACGAGGATAGGGATAAGGCTGACCTGATACAAATGTATGCTGTTCCTCTCTCTCCGATGGTAAAGTCATAGATAGACTCGATCTCTCCGGAGATCGAGCTGTGCGACATGAGATGTAGAATGAGGCCTAGACAAGGCGCATACAGCCACTCACTCGACGAAACAGAATAGGACACCCCACGTAAAACCGATCCAAAGCTTTATCTCTACGATCAGCCGAGAAGGAAAAATAGACAAGAGCTCTTACACTGAAACTGAAAACAGTTGGTTCGGTCAAAAGCAGACCTTATGCCCGCGTATCAGAACATTTGTAGCGCGTGGGGATTAATACGCACTGATGGGCCGAGTAAATGATACCTTTATCGACGTGGAGAGGCTAGGTCTGTCTATTTCGGCTTTTGCGTGGTACCTGTCATCTTGGTTCGTTTTCCTCATTTTGCGCGCGAGCCGAGTCAGGATAATATCCGCTCGTGTCTCCGTCAAGAAAAACAAAACGCTGATGAAGTAGATGCCATCAGCGCTACAAAGAGTGGTCACCTCATGCTCAACTGAAGGAGTTAGGCGACTTACATCGCAGAGATCCACTGAATCCACCTCCATCCCAAGTGATAGTTGGATTCGATCCACCCCGCTAGCATGGGCCCCAAACCAGTGGAGCCTAGCGCTGCAATTGCAAAAAGTGCCATTGGGAAACCACGTCTGAAAGGATTAGCTGGGACCGAAATGGTATACGGAGAATAATCACTCATCAGGCTTCCAGATATCGGCAATAGTGCCACCGACAAGAGTGGCACCTGTCGATCCAAACGAGCCGCTGAGGAATCGAGCGACGATTACCGTTTGTATGTTGGGGGCTCTTTTGGCGGGTTAGCGCCGCATCAAGAATCAGTTCACGGAGTGACCCACAGGGCAGTCATGACATGCATGAGCATGAAAAGGAAAATGGTCACAATATATAAACGGAATCGACCGAATTCTTCTGATAAAGAAGAGGTTAAGAGCGGAAGGAGAGCAAACCCAATTAGGTATACACTGAGCCCCACAGTCGCCAAGAAGGTGGAGCAGTGCAGGTCATCTACCATTGTGGGCACGCCCATCGTATACGACGATGTGGCGGCAGCTTTGGAAGGGAATCAGGACGAATCAGCTGGAGTCAGCACGAGACTGACCGGTGATGCCAGTGAAACCGCAGGCGGTGATGGTTATTCCCCATTTTTTGGCGAGAGTGAAGTTTATTGGATTGCGGGTATCACCGTCCTCAAACTCAACCTGTGAGCGTGAGTGGGGTGAGCGTCGAGGGGAAAAAAAAGAAACTTACAAGGATGGATGCGTCGGGGTCGTGCAATGTGGAAGGCGAAGAGCTCGCTTTGATGGACATCGTATGGCACGATGAGGGGGATTAAAGGCGCTTATTTGTGGAGAGCGGGGGCCGGGCGGAGTCGTTCACAGGGCATGCTCAATTTTAAGCCGGTTGGATTCCTTTAAATCTTCTCGGCATGTTCTTCTGCATCGCTGTGTGCCAAACCCAGAGTTCCGATCACATCTTCGGAATGCAACTCGCGTACGAGATCGATTATGGAAGCCGTCGTCATCGCAGAGATCTAAGACTGCAAAGTCCAAGTCAGCATTGAGTTGAATTGACAGTGCTGAGCGGGCCGATCACAGCCGGGCTTGTGTGGTCCTGTGTGGCAACGCCCTTGAAATCAAACAAACTACAACAACGCCGCGTCAATTTGACACTCCGAAAACGCGTCGCCCCTTGCCGTGCTCGTTCTCGTGTCCATGGAGCGCATGTTGAGCCAGTCCAAGAGCACCCGCTCAAGCATATTCTCCGACCCCCCTCATCGCATGTCTCAACGTCCGCTTGCCGTCAAGGCTGGCGAAGGCCGAGGTTTCGAGGTCATCAGTTCCAGTCTCAACCCGAAGGCCGTCAGCGCAAAGCTGTCCAAAGGCAAGGGAAATGCTGGGGTCAGAGCACCTCCAAATACTCGGCGTGCGCCGCCGCCGATGGCAGAGGACGAAAGTGATGATGAGATTTTACTTTCTTCTCAGAACTCCACGGATGGGCACGCGACTTTTACCCAGAGGCGCGTCTCAAAGAGTCGAACACATGATTCTTCTTCAGAGGAACAGGAAACCATACGTGTCGGCGGTCGAGTTTTTGCCGCACACCCGGATTTCAGGCCATCATCATTGGAAGCGATCAAGGGGCTTCGGTTCAAGAAGAATAAGGGGAATCTAGCCTGTGACGATGCTGTACTAGAGCTCCCGCCATCGTCTTCATCCCCGACAGATTCTCAGGATTTGTTCAAACCCATATCAGATGATATTGAGATTCTTGATGACCCTTCGTCGCGCCCCTCGTCTTCACTACCAAAGCCTCGTGACACTTCCTCGACGCGCCACAGGAGTCCCAGTCCTACAGCTGGACGGTGCCCTAATATCAAGGATCTCTCCATTCCGGAATCATCTGCTCCGACGCCTAAAGCTGCTCCTTCCAAGCCTCGCTTTCGCCCCCGCGTCGTTATCACACGTAAGCATCCCAACAGTCCAGAGTCCACGCCGCGTTTCGGAGCACATGAACGCAATCTACCTCTATGCAGCAGGTCGCCTGAACCACCTGCAAACGTGAGCAAAAAGCGGATTGCTAAGAAACTACTTTACCCTTCACCACCTCGTCGCGAACCCCAAGGATTCCCCATGTCGTTACAAGCAAAGGAAAACGTCTCCGACGGCTCACGTAGCAGTGATACTTCCACTCGCAAGACCAAGACCAAGAAACTTACCATACCACACGGGACCGCCGTGCATACTCCGAAAAGGATCCCTCTTCCTTCTCCATTGAGAGCAAAACCTGTTTCTCGTGGAAATACCTTCCTCAATCTTTCACCTCTTTCCCCTTCAAACGATAAGGCCAAGGCGCGTGCAAAAAGCTCGGACGAGGACAACACCGACTTGACGAGACACCTGGAGAAGCGTGGCAGACCGAAACCATTTCCCATGAGTCCTCAGGTGCTGGTGGACATCGACAAGCGGTCAAATTCGCCCAGTACTCGTGGCTCTAGATCCACGAAGCGTTCCTCATCCGATGGTAGTGGTTCAGAGCGAGGTCATACTGCCAAGAAGCACAAGGATTCACGTTCGCAGTGCGTTTTTCTTTATCACTCAATTTTTCCTATTGATAAACCATTCGAAAATCTCTTCAGAGTGTTGAATATGATCGACTACTTGCATGAGCCTATGGAAGATGACTCAAGTAAGCCGCCCATGTTCGTGGTGATCTACTTTTTTTGTTCTTATCCTCGCCTGAAGTTGACATGGGTTACGCTCGAGACCCTTCGACGATCTGCCCTTACTGTGACGAGGAATTACCTCCAGATCCCACTCCCTTATTCCAACATTTGCTCGCAACGGCACGCAAAAAGTCGGTTTCGGACCCGCGCCCGAGAAATCGAGGTGGATTGAGAGCACCTTTGACGGTTTACATATCTGTTTGCCAACGCCATCGTTTCGAGTCGCACCAGCTACCTATTGCGACTGAAAGAGGCTGGCCAAAGACGATAGACTTCTCGAAGGTTCCACTCAGAGTCAAGAAAATGAAGAAAGCCTTGGAATCTATCATTTTGGACAGGAACGATATTAGCGATGCCGAGGACCTTGGCCTCGACGAAGGACGCAGGGGGCCCAGGAGTAAGAGCCTTTTCTGGAGGGAAGTGAAGAGAGAAGTGAAGAAGCAAGGCATTCGCACCGTAGTCGGTGTCAAGGGCCAATTTGCAAGCTTTGAAAAGACACAACCAGGATAGTGAGCCATCATATTTCTTGTCAATCCTTTTGGAACGCCAATGACGTTCCCAGCTACGGCGAACAAGGCTCGGTCATCATCCACCAGACTCTTTTTGACCTCTTTCCACCGTCGACCTTTGATGCATCTCTCGTTTCGCCACTCACACCAGCCGAATTCATTCAGCGCATTCTCGTACCTGAGGCAGCCGTTCGACTTATCGCGCAAGATCTTTGTGTCGACATCGAGGATGCAGTCGTTACCTTACGTGAAAGCGCACAATATGGCGTCGCTATGTTCCCAGACACCTCCGAGAACAAGCGAAGGGGTGGCGATATTGATGACGATGAGATGGGAGTCGCAGATCGGATCGTGATGGAACGAGCGCGAGTTCGACGAAAAGAACTCGAGGAAGAAGAAAGGGTCGAGAAGGAAATGCTTGAGAAGGAGCACGCTGCACAGCGTGCTCGAGCAATGGAGAATCGACGGGAGAAGGCGTGGGAGCGGGCACAGCAGGCGAAGCAGGCCAAGGCACGTGCAGGGGACAAGATTCAATCAGAGGATTCCGAGGCGTCGGAGGCGGGTGGGTACAGGTCACGGCCTAAGACGGGAAAGCAGGCTCTCCCGGTTGACTCGGAATCGGATGCGATGTCCCTAGACGGCTTGCCTCGCAAGCGATCCACGCGTGTTGTCAAGATACCGGTTAATCGGGAAAGCGCCAGGGCGACACCAAAGTCGAATGACTCGGAGAGCGAATCGGGAGACAAGTCAAATGTCAGGAAGCACAAGGCAAGGGAACGGAGCACTGACTCCGACGGACGTGTGGAAGAAATTACTATGCCGCGCGATCAAAGGATGTCATTCGGCAGATTTACTTCCCTCCATGACGATGACGAAGAGCATGAAGGCACCCCTCGGCCCGTCCGGCGATCAACGACGACTGCAACCACCGCCGGTGGCTCGGATACACACACGTTGCCGTTACAGGCTGCAAGAAACAGGCCTGGTATAAGGTGAGGATCATGTTGGAGATTGTGGCTCTTCTTTAACCACCTACCCTTCAGTGGCTCTACTGCTTATGACGGCTGGTCCCGAAATCTAAGGATGGGCGTGCTTGACGACTCTGATTCGGATGCCCCCAATGTCCGACGACTGATCGGACCCTCCATCAGGAAGGGCGGTTCTCATAGATGGCTCTTCAGCGGTTCGTCCGACTCCCCTGATTCGTCTTGAACGTTTGAACGACATACCTTTAATTCCGGTATAATGATGGCCAATTACATTAATATGCCATCCTACAGTAAGCTGAGCATTTTTTCCCATGCATAAATCGCTCCAATAGCTTGATGCAATGCACCCGCGGTATGATGGCAAGTCATATTATTACCATAGCTAGCACGTAAGGAGATATTGTCAGCACTTCGATGTTTTCCGAGTATTGTACGGTGAAAACCACATTGTTCACTAGCTCTGTATTCAATGCCCGTTCCCAGTTCGCCCTCAAACAGCCACGGAACTTTCATATCAACTCGACTGCGGCCTGGATACAGTACATTCAACATGTCCTCCATCCCCTCCTGCCATTCTTAATTTCTAACGCCACTGCGTGGGAAATAGAGGTCACCGGTCACCTGTTGCTCCAATCACAATAGACATATACGGCTGACTCGATGGCGTTCTTGGTTTGGCCCGTCCCCTTTCCGTAGACGCCGATAGTTTAGAACCAACTTCTCCCAAGATGCGATGATAAAATAGGCGTACAGCTCTATTGGATCTAGAAGTCGCTTTCGCAGGGTCCGCACTGCCTGGCTGGTTCGGTCACGCATGCAATGGGACCCTGCTTTGATGACGCTTCAGCTTCAGCTGCGGTATTGTTCTTCGTTTTGCCGTCACTTACAACGAGAGTTCCTATTTAGACTGGATGATATGTCAATATAGGGATATAATTACAGACCCAATAACGGTCTCTACTATGCAGTAATGTGGTGAAGTACCACATCGAGTCCGTATTACTTTTCTGGCCGTGGTCGGCGGCACTGTGGCTGGAGACCTTCCGGCAGAGACAGAATGGGGGGGCTCAGGTTGACGAGCGGGCTACCAGTACCACTGAGCATGGCTAGGCTTTGTATGGTGCCAGTGAGAACCATGTAGGGATGTGGAGAGAAAGACGCACACTGGCACGTCACTTTCCAAGTTGAACCGCCTCCGACTCGGTTACTAGGGTAAACCGATTCCCTCGTCAAAGTTCTCCCAATGCTTTCTAGTCAAACCTCACAACCTAATCTCCTTACTCTTCCACTGGAACTCTATTATCTGATCTTCCGTTTTCTTACAGTCAAAGACATAATCACGCTCCGCAAAGTAGCAACCTCTCCTTGTCTGCTCCACATCATCTACTGACTAGAATGTTTAGATATGCAAGCATTTTATCGCCCTCACCCAAGATCGTGGCCTTTGGGTGACAATATTCACTCATCTGCATGCAACGCAGTCTTTACCGTACTCCCGCACCGAGTTCACGGCAATGTCGACCTCGGAGGCGGAGCGTGCACTCTTTGTAGCCTCCAAAACTGAAGCCTCGTTCTTGCAACCCAGAAAGCCATCCATACACTGGTTCCGATCTTCTTTGGACCGCCCTTCAGGTTGCTCTGCTTCAGGCAACTCGTGGCAGGTTCTCGCCTTTCTCTCGGATTGCCTCCTCCTCTCCGTGGATAGTGATGGCTGTTCTGTCATCGTCTGGGATACGCCCCCACACGCACTATCATCATGGAAAGTGTCCTCCACCTCTTCTAGTCCCTGGGCACATTACACGTTGCAAACATTTGTTGGCTATGTTGAGCACTCTTCTAAGCTTTATATTGCCGATATGCATACCCACGAAGGCCATCGGAGGTATGTTGTCTTTGATGTTTGCCAATCGATCCCTGATCTTGTTCAGTGTCGTCATTCATTCAGTTTCCATTCCTGGCGTTCATTCTCGGGTGAACGAGAACCATGATAGATGCCTGCACTGGGAAGCGGAGTTTCCGTTGGCTGTAGGGGAATTTTTCGTATCCATGGATCCGTATACCTGTCGAGCTGTGTCGTACAGTGCCCCAACATCAATCTGTGTCGTGCACTGGAGTGAGAACAACAGGCGCGCAACAATATCCATCCAATCGGATGACTTTGATGAAAATGTAGGTATTACGTGCTTGGATTTCATCGTATGTCCATTCCTGACGTCGTACATCAGTGGAACGGTGTCATGTCCCTGCGACTTTGCGGTCCCTATATCCTGTGTTTCAGGGTTCGCTCCGTGGAAGCATACCCCGTCCCCACGGACGACCCAACTCCCTGTCCTCTGCCCATATTTCGACATCAGTTTGGTCCCGTCTCCTTTCGTCTTGTTTCTCTCTCCCGTGTACACATGTCGCACCGCTCGTTCGGCGATGTCTATGACATCTTCATGCTCAGCAACGATTTCTATGAAGGCATGTTCCACTTTCGAATACGCGTGACCGTAACGCCGGCGCCAGCCATGTATGTTCGAGTTCTGGCCAGGGGAACCATGCAGATCCCGGATGCGTTGCCAGCAACTTCTAACACGCAGGGGGACATGGTTAGACAGATGTTTTTCATGACGTGGTCATTAGGATCGGTAGGTTTACGTGGGGTGTGGGTGGATAGACCGAGGGGAGATATTACTCGCCGGGTGGTGGCGTTTACAACACATCCAACGCGACTACGGGCCAAGACCAATGAGACATCTTATTTCGCAGAAGCCGGCACGTCTGTCTGCAGCGGAAGTGCAGTGGACGAAGGCCAAGTACCGACGATGCGTGGTCAGGTCGTTGATGTCATTGAATCATATGATCTCCGAGGTGCGTATACTGGGTAATTTCTTGTTTTCCGTGGGTTCACAGGAGTTAATGTTGGGGACAGACGACGTCACGGCATGTGCGGTGTCCGAGTGGACGGGAAGGATTGCATTGGGCTCGCGTCGGGGTACAATTACGCTTCTTTGAAGCGGATATAACGTCGACATACATAAAATGTGAGCATCCTTAAAGGTTCAGTGATGTGTATACAAGACCGTACATGTACAACGCTTCAATGTACTTTGACGGTTGAATGTCTGGCGATCTTATGAAAAGTTGATGATCGGATCAATCGCGAGGACCGGCAACTTGATTTTGGACTTAACGGTATGTGTTCAGTCATCACGGCGATCGTATCTCCGACCTGGAAGCGCTGAAAAATGGAGCTTAAATTGTCAGCTTGTCTGAAGTGAAGCGGGTTGCCCTCGCCAGCTTGCATTAGCAGAGACTCGTGGAACATGTCAATTTTCCCCTCATTTCTACCTCTTTTCGTGGCCTTGTCCCTCACTGTAGGAACCTTCCCACATTCTACGGCCGAGGCTCCACCCGCTAGTGGCGTCCAAAGCCATTATGTGGTCGAGAAGTTCCCCGCCTCCAGTATCTCTACTTGGGTAGCTCTGAACGATACGCTCGGTGGCCGACTTCAGGCGTTACGTCCGTGGGCAGCGGTATGTTATATTGACGACCCGCTCTACGATCCGGCCAAGTGTCAAACAATTTTGTCCAACTACACGAACGACAACGCAGTGCGTCCCGTCCTCCCGTCATTTTGCAACACGGGTCTCACCGTGATTCTTTGATCAGCGCGAAGACATACCGTCTGCTCTTCTCTGGGCAAATTGGGAGAGTTGTGGCTTCGACAAAGGCTGTGCATTGAACTACTCTAATCCGCAGCCCGTGTCCGGTGAAACGTGCCATCAAGGAACTACCCCAAGTTACAGCATCGCAATATTGGGCGCTGAAGATGCCAGCATCGTCGTCAAGTGGGCTACAGCGTACAATGTCAGGCTGTCTATCAAAAACACAGGTATGTTGCACGTGCTGCCTTATGCTCGTCGTACCTGCTTGAACTTTAACCCTAGGGCATGACTATTTGGGTCGCTCTTCCGGTCCCTCCTCCTTACAAGTCCTTACACATAATCTCAAGAGTATCGCATATGTCACTGAATTCGTTCCGCAAGGTTCGTCCACTGCTCCGGTACCGGCACTCAAGATTGGCGCCGGAACACAGTTGGAGGAGAGTAAGTGATAGGTCTCTACTTATGCGTTTCTTTACACGCTACTGATTCGTCAATTAGTCTATGCCGTCCTGCAGGAAAACAATATTTCGGCGGTACTGGGAGGTTGTCTAACCGTCGGAGCCGGTGAGTGGCCATATCTACCCTTCCTGTTGGTCATAACGTACTCAGGGTCGAAATAGCGGGCGGATTTATCCAGGGAGGGGGCCATAGCATGTGAGTACTCAGTGCTCATCGTTATCTCCTCGTTCTCATATTCCAAACTAGACTGAGTCCGGTATATGGATTGGCCGTGAGGGATCTCTTTCTGTGTCTGAAGCCATGGTCGCTGATCATTCTAGGCTGATCACCTTCTTGAGGTTGAAGTGAGTGTTGTTTTCCCAATTTCAATCCTCTACCGACAACCTGAGTCACTAGATTGTGACAGCAGACGGCGTCTTCAGAACGATAAATTCCGTTCAAGATTCTGATCTATTTTGGGCAGTGCGTGGTGGGGGGGCTGGAACCTGGGGTATTATTAGTATGTCCTTCCCCTTGTCTTGGCCGAGAAGTTGATCACGAAGAATGGTTAGTATCGATCACTCTTGCGGTGCTACCGCCAACGGAAATTGGTGGCTCAACACTGATGATCGAACCAAATGCCACGCAGGATCTCCGGACTCTCGGAGTAAATTTTTTGGCACTCGTAGGGAGATATCAGAACCACATTATCAATTCGGGTATCACGACTACTATGGGATTTCTTGGGGGACAGTATATTCTGGTAAATATTCAAAGTTCATTGAGTAATGACATGTTGACCCGAGGACTTGTAGAGCTTCCTCTGGCCCACCGCACATGCTTCTGTATCAGTGCTCTATCCTCTCTTTGATGAATTACGTGCGCTTTCGTTCAACTATACCATCCTGTCCAATGTCACACAGGAATCCATGTTTCCGTCTGTCGCGGCCGCCATATTGGAGGGTGTCGGCCCGCAAGATGATTCTCTCACCAGATATGGCGCTTCCACAGAAATTGCGTCTCGGTTTGTGCCTCAGTCGATGTTGGATAGCCCCGAGTCCATCCAGAGTGTTGCGGAAGCCATCTGGGAAGGTCTCGAGATTGCCACTGCCCCATTGTCAGATCATCCTGACGGTGTTTTCGATCCTCAAATCAGCGGGTTCATCATGGGTGAGATGCCCATTGCCATGAGGGATCGCGTGGACGACACTGCGTCCAATCCAGGATTTTTTGACGCTTCGTGGGAGGTAGTCTATCTCGGGTAAGCCCCTCCGTTGACTAGCATGTGTCTGAGTTTTGATTGCGTGATGGTGAAGGTCCTGGACCATCGGGGCAAGTCAGAACACTCGACATTCATTGGCACAGGCCGTGTATAATGCAATAGGTCCTCTGGAAGCCCTCGGGCTGACGAGCTCCTACCAAAACGAGGGAAGTGCATGGGAAACAAGCTGGCAGGAAGGCAAGCTAATCACCCTTTTATATCCCCGCGGATTGTTCTAACGGATGCTTGTCAAGTTTTCTTCGGTTATAAGTACGACCGCTTGCTGCGGATCAAAGAGAAATATGATCCCGCCAATTGTACGTCTGAAATAGTCCGTCTCTTCTGCGCTCACGGTTGATCTTGGGATAGTCTTTACTACTTACAAGGTATGAAACTAACTTGGGAAGCTTAACGAGGCTGACTAGCACTGGCATTCATTAGGGAGTCGGGTCTGACCCAAACTCAGCCGCGTTTGCGTGTTACCAGTCGCCTCTTGAGAAGCATTGATTATGAACCTACGAATTGCATGGGTGCAGAAGTCGATGCCTTCTCTACCGAGGATGAGCATAGTATCCTGACCCCTTGACGGAGACAAAGTTTGAAAGAGTGGTCTCATGCGGCAAGGTAAGTGGGAACATCCAACCCATGAAATTGCCGACTCGTAGGAGGGTTCAATGTATCATTCCAACGAATTTGTTTTCGGATTGTTTTACGGAGGTTGTAATGACACTACTGACTCTTAATTCATCTCCTGGAATCAACCCTACAGTTGCCGTGATTGTCGGAGCCAACCTTGCTCAAAATCAAGCAAGCAAGAGAAAAAGTATAGACAAAAGCCAAATAATGAGGCACACTCCGGCAGACTGATCAGGCTGGACTCTGCACTTCTTAAGTGTGGCCCTATCATAAATCTTACCCTGTGTGTCGGTTCAAAGTCTCGATTCAAGTACATTATCAGCGTTTTCTAAGAGCACCTAAGCGAGGGATATCCGCGTGATGCCTCGCTTGGTTTGATTCTTGAGAGCTGTGATTGGAGAGGGTTTGCGAAACTGAGCTGTCAAAAGGGTAACATTACAAGCTCGAGTTGTCAGTGCCACTCTCCTAATAATTAATGTTCTGATGTTGTAGTCATGCCCAAGTGAGCAATTTGAATTGTTCTCTACCCTCGCGTGTTATTCAAATTGGTCTCGGGACCTTTTTCTGGGTTCGGATAGTTTCCGATCGAAGTCAACCCCTCTTTTATCAGCTCTTGGCTCTCAATGTTGACCAACTTGTGGACCGCTGCTCCACGGAGTCCTACTCGATTACTTCAACGCTCTTTTTCAACCCAACTGCATCTGTCGCATTTCTGACCCTCCCGAACATGCATACAGACAATGCCTTCCGTCGAACAGTCTGTTCATGCTATAAAGCTGACTGACTACGTGACCAGTACGCCTATACTCACATCAGGAAGATTGGTCTTACGAGTGTTTTGCAGTACCACCGCCGTTGGATACGACTATGGTATGCCAGGTTCTTGGATTCGATGCATCACCTGATTTGAATACGACTGACGGATAGCAAAGATTGAATATATCTGGGTCAGTGATCATCGATTTTCAAAGCAGGCATGATTCTGATATGATTGCAGAGTCGACCATGGACGCGAATATCAACGTTGTTACTCGTATGTTTTGGACGTTCCTTCGACTCGCGTAAGCGGTGACTATTCACCGTTTAGGTCCGTTATTGTGGTCTTTACGACCTGGCGTGAGTCCACATTCTAAGGTGTTTAGCAAGTGTTAAATTTGAGTTCTTATCAGGATGCGTGCACTCCGTATGTCTTGGATTTTTAGAAACGAATGCGACGACGTGACCCCCACCGCTAGTCGGAAGTAGCTTCATACCTGGGCCTGCAACAGTGTGTTATTCCAGACTTCATAAATCGTGTCCACGCTAACTGGATTATTTGGGGTTTGTAGACGTATGTTAAGGAGATGTTACACAGACAACTGCCGTGTCGTGTTAATCAACTATTACCAGTGACCACCGTCCAAGTACTGAACTATTCGTATTTCTTCGATGGAACTGAAGCCGCGTGTTTGGGGGCAGTTGACTGACGTGGTGCAGATCACTTTCGCCACAGTGCTGTGCGCGTTTGCGCTCTTCCAGTTTTTTCAGACAGTCGCTCCAGTTCCATCGTGCAACAAAGCGATGGCGACTCAATCAGTACATGACTTTACTTGTTAGACAGAACATCATCTACTTTTTTGCGCACGTCCCCGTTCACAAGCCTGGCAAGTGGTTTCTGCCAAGAGGGCTGATGGCGTTTTTTCCATCATAGCATCTTCCGGGTTAACCTTATCGATGTGCTGAGTACTTCTGGGAAGCTTCCCCTGGCGGGGTCACAGATCATGTTATCGTATATACCGGCCTACGTGGCCTTGTTCAGTCTGACCCCTCGATTCATTATGAGCGTGCGGGAGATGCACGCGCATACCGTTCAAGCGGCGATCGATACTGGGTTCGGCTTCTCGGGGATACGCAATGGGGACATGATGGGAACGGAGATATTAATATTTGCGGATGTTGAACCGGGTGAGCCCACGGAGTACGTCGAGGAGATAACTGTGGAACCTGAACTTGGTACGGCCCAGTCGGTGAGGAAGGTGTAGTGCGTCCAGATCGAACAGGTTCGGAATGACAACAGTACCCGACTCCACAGCAGTTTTGCGCTGCGATAGATTAGCCAGTCAACTTAACTGTATGTTACAGCCATGACGTTGTTCAAGCTCGAAGCTAAGCACTTGTAACGCTCAA
>JBBPLQ010000123.1:0-51368 GCA_038089855.1 Royoungia palumana
AGTTCAATCCATGGCCACGAAAAGGGATCTGGCATGACACAGACAGTAACGTCGCCAAAACTGTGCACAATCAGTTGGCGAATAGTAGTAATCAAGAAGCTTACTGTTTGACTGCAGTGTAGATGTCGTTGCCATTGTCAGGGAGCACAACGACGATAAGGCTCGGGCGTTGTCTTGTCTTCTGGAAACACTCATTTCCAGCTGCCCGCAATTGCTACAAACCCTTATGAGCTCTCGCCATAGTATGAATGTGAGAACACTCACCTCTGAAATGCGACCCTGTCCATTCTGCCAGGTGACCAGTGGGTTAGTGTCATTAACTTTGATCCCTAAGAAACGTCAATATGACAATCGAGCAAGCTAATTAGGATAGCTCACCGACGTCGCTGCAGCAACGCAGGAGACCGTCAATCATGTCGTGCGCTGCTTGCTGGTTGAATCGTTGTTGGCGTTCGTAGATGACGACTATCCAACGTTCAATGGTAGCTGGTCGAAAGAAACGCTTATCGATCCTGTTTGAGCGTTAACATTTGGAAACCCGAGACTGGATCCGACGAACATATTCCACGCGCCGTTTGCGGGTGCCTGTATTATATATAGAACGTTAGAGATATCCAAGAGACGGAACAAGACAAACCTACAACAACTGGTTGTGGGCTCTCCTGACCGTATCTAAGTCTGGGAGGCGCCAAAACACGCGCACTGACATTGAGCGGGCCAGCTGCCTCATCGACAGTCATGCCAAATTGGCGTACATATTCAGACTGCCCATATGCAAGGACCTGGATGTTGTCTACTGTGAAAAAAGGCGATAGTAAGAAAAAAGATAGAGAATTACCGAAAGCCCGTTCGTTATACTTTGGAGACGATCCTGAGGTTTTTTGGTTGCAAAATCGAGGACATCTTTGGTCTTCTCAGGAGGTACCTGTTTGCGCATGATCTGCCCAGGCGGGACCGTGCAAAGTTCCAGCGGCAACAATGCTCCGGATCCAACCTACATTATGTCAGCAAATCAGAATAGACATACATGAGCAAGGACGCACTTCAACGCAAATATTGTCAGGAAACCGTAGTGGCCTGTTCAGCAGCTTCTGGAAATATTGGGCGACAGTCATCGTTGTTCCATCTCGCATGCTGAAGCTTAAGTCTGATGCTCCTGCGCTGCTGAGCTTCTTGACTACCCGGGGAGTCTTCCGGATACGCTCTCCCGAATAGGTGGTCATAATCCTAATTCCTGCGATAAATCGTTGGAGTCGGATGCGTTCTCGATCAGGCATGTTGCGACGTGGGCTTAAGATGTTGTATTGGCTGGGTCTGCCAAGAAAATCCAAGCAGAGGTCCAAAAGTGGTCCTGGCTTGTACATAGTCCCAGTAGAGATATCAACATTGACGAGCAAGTTTCCAATCGCAGGTCGGACAGATTGAAAGTACCCGCGCCAAAGAACTAAACCACCGCCAATGTCTTTGGTCTCTCGGTCAGTAAAGAAAGATCGAACATTGAAGGGATATTTCATGGTTGGCTCCATGCGTACAACCACATTCAGCGCCTGAGAACTCGAGTTTAGCAATAGCGAGAATACATTCTTGCGAGAACCTACGGTTAACGCCGTTGTAACGTCGTTATCATGAGACTGCTGGCCCATTATAAAACGTTGCAAAACCCTAGTACGTGATTAGAAAGTATATTGATACCGTAAATTGAATTATTACTCTGGATTGATTGTCGCAACCTTGGTGAGCCTGATTTTGTACATGCGTGGACCACGGCCGCTCGTGTTCTCCCCTGGACTGCCACGCGTGGTGTCATCAGACAAACTAACATTGAACTTGGTGTTACGGTAAAGATTTGTTAATATCTTACAGCAGATAGCAGTATCACATACCTCTTGGCTTCCCGTAGGCCCAAGGGGAAGTTCTCTCGGAGAGAACATGTTTTTCCGTCCATCATATACCGCAGGGGGAGTGAAGACATCGGGTGCATCAATCTTTTGTAGGTGATCAATTAACTCCAAGTTTAACCTCGCAGGCAAAGTTTTCTCGGAGGGGGAGATAACTACAATGGACATCGCCAATGATCAGCGAGGGTCAAATATAGGTTGGCAAATATCGAACTCACCGACTGAAGTTTACCGCCATTCACAAACAACACGAGACCATCAATCAGGACAGAAAGATCATATAATACGAGGCGTACCATCATAATGATGAATGTTATTCTCGGGGGTGGCTATGGTAAAGAAGTTGGCCACGACGTTCATTTGCCTCCCAGCAGTGCCATAGCCCGATCGCCGTACCCCCACTGCTTTGACATGAGCACCTGGGAGTGCCCCGGTCGGGGTGGCTGGTGCGGTTCCCCGAGCTGCTGCACCTGGTGGCCCCCCTCGCGGAAGGCCGCCACGCGCCGCGCCGCCGCGAGCACGACTGCCCCTGACTCCTGGATCACCTCGGGGTGGCATTTCGTATCAAGTGGTGTTTCAAAGGGTTGGAATGGGATTTCGATATGAAGGTGGAAGTCGGTGTGAGAGTGTCGAAAACGGGCGGTGTGTTGTTCTTATACCTCGCTGGTGGACAGTGGAACCTAAGTTTGTTCATGTTTTGCGTTCCATTACACGCGCGCGTACTAGATCTTGGATTGCGATGTTATCGATGAATGGACGTGGTGAACAGCCTCAATGGCTGCAACGTAATTGTGTATGTACTATCTACCCACAAGAAAGCCCTCATGCGAGCTTCAACCAGCTCATGATCACGAAATATGCAGCTCCACCAACGACAAAGGGTTGACCATGACTACCTCTCGGGTCGAAAAAGATGCGTGGCTGCTAAGACAATGTCTGATGCGCTTTACGAGCGAGACTACTAGTTCGTTCGACCTGAAGCGATAACTCACCTCCACATTCAGAATTGCGTCCTTGCCGCCCGATACGATGGTCCTTTTATGTTCGCGGCGGGCGAGGAAGAACCATAACAAATTCGATGACCAATCAAAGTGATTCTGAATCGTATTCGCTATTAATACCCAATTCAGTTCCTGTGAAGCACTTCAACGAATCGAGGCCCTGAGAGTAATACTGATCAAATCACTTGCGGCACAAATGTAGAGGAGATCATACTGTGGAACAACGGCTGTACAAGAAATTATAGCTTTTGTCTCAAAGACAAAGAAAGGAGCTGCATCAAATACAGCTCACTGACACCACTGACTTACCGCCTTCGCAGCGACAGAATGCGACAGGGTCAACAAAACACGAGCGCATAGCCATTTATGGGAGAGACTTGAGAAACCATGCGTGGAGAAAGGAACTATCTGAGACATCAATGCATACCAATAGAGGAACGTTCGCTTGGAATGGCCGAGTATGACAACATCTTGCGACAGGCCAGAGGTGCAACTACGATCTTCTGACGAGGATACCCAGCCCAATTCCCTGAGAAGACCGGACAAACATATGGTCATCTTACGTCTATTCATCGGTTTCAGAAATCTAGAATGGAAAATGTCCTGAGAAGTGTTGGGTTGTAAGGCTATTACGATAGGCCGATCGGATAGGTTCTGGAGAAGATCATAAATGAGCGATTTGTAATGTATCAGGCCAATCTCGAGTCCGTGAAAGAATATGACGGGACGACGACCATGAAGATGGACCCGGGATTAGGGTATTCGAATGCGATATCTGAAAATGGTATTGAAGTTTGAACTGGAGGATAAGGGAAAGCGAGGCATACTCTAGTCTTTGATAGCAACCAAAACGGACATCGTGCACCCGTCCCGACCAAGACCTAAACACGATTGGCGACAAACATCAACGCATGCCAGAGAAAGGATGTCGAGTGACGTTGAGCTTGTCGATGGTTAAGAGGACGGGCGATACACCACAACTGGGCTGGTCTGGTAAATGATTCCAGCACGGTATTAAAGTTGTCTGACGGCACGGTCGAGGACGTCTCGGTGGTGGTCAGGCATTAGATGGGTAGCAGGAGGTGGACTATTGTATAAAGGTACGCGTAAAAATCTTGCTTCGTGACATACGACCAAATCGTTCTGCGAAACCTTGAAGATAGGATTAGTCGGGCAAAGGGGACGTGAGGGAAGTAAGGATACCATGCACTTGCGGAAACCAACAGTGCGAGGATCGTCGGGATGCAACTGGGTGTGCCGCACTGCCGCACTGCCCGGCGACCGACTCGGATGTCGAGTGACTTTTCACCGATGAAAAGGTTGACAAGACCGGTAATCAATACATTGAAGACTGGCCTGAAGCTCGGCTGCGTGGGAAGGCCTGAAATAAAATGAACGAGATATACGTCGAAGCGAACCTGCGAGGGGGATGAGCGAGGGGGCAGTCGAATGTCGGGGCACATACCTCGGAGAGAACGACGAGGAGTCTACGGGAGATCAGTCAGTAACAAGAGATGGATCATTTTACCACGCGGCCGCCCGTTCCGTTTCTCTCCTTGCCACGGATTTTTGTATTCTCTTCTTTACTCATAACCACCATGTTCCGCAACGTCCTCGCATCAGCGACGCGTCCGGTCGTCCACCACTCCGTACGTGTTCTCTCTCTTTTTGTTCTCGTCTGACTCCCCCGTCAAGAGAGCCGCAACCACCCTCTCGGCCGGCTTTCCGAGAGTCACACAGCGCGTGAGTACCGCGTCATGCACTCCTTTCAGCGTCCTCACGTCCCCCAGTCCCCCACGAAATACGGCGGTGTCTACACAGTAGGCTTCCATCTCCTTTACCTCTGTCTCTTATTCCACGTATCAGGTCACTCTCATCCCCGGCGATGGGATTGGAGCCGAAATCACCGACTCCGTCAAGGAAATTTTTGACTATGTCAACGCACCCATCGAGTGGGAGCAGTATGATGTCTCTGGTATGTCCTCTGCGGGCGAGGATCTCTTCAAACAGGCCATGGAAAGCTTGAAGCGCAATCGTGTCGGCTTGAAGGGTAATCATGTCCATGTCCTACTCCGGACAATTCTCACCTCTGCCATTAAGGCATTCTCTTCACCCCTATCTCGCAGTCTGGTCATATATCCTGGAATGTTGCCATGCGCCAGCAACTCGACATCTACGCCTCCGTCGTGCTCTGCAAGTCACTCCCTGGTTTCCCTACTCGTCACTCGAATGTCGATTTCGCCATCATACGTGAAAATACCGAAGGTGAATATTCAGGCCTGGAGCATCAGAGCTATCCTGGGGTCGTAGAAAGTTTGAAAGTTATGACAAGAGCCAAGGCAGAACGCATCTCTCGCTTCGCATTTGATTTTGCCCTAAAAAACGACCGCAAGGTGTGCTTTCATTATCTCTGATTCCTGTTGAAAAAATAACACGCAGAACTCTCAGAAAGTCACTTGTATTCACAAGGCAAACATCATGAAGTTGGGCGACGGTCTTTTCCTGAACACCTTCCGTAAAGTAGCAGAAGAATACAAATCCGCAGGTATTGAGGCCAACGACATGATCATTGACAACACGTGTGTTCCTTCGTGAATGTCACATCACACAATTCTTACCCTTCCATAGTTCTATGCAGCTCGTTGCAAAGCCAAGCCAATTCGACGTCATGGTGATGCCAAACTTGTATGGTGCAATCATTTCCAACATCGGCGCCGCACTCGTTGGTGGGCCAGGTATTGTCCCCGGTTGCAACGTGGGATCGGTATGCACATGCCTTGTCGGTTTCTGGGCCATCATCAAACGTTTCTCTAGGACTATGCTCTGTTCGAGCCTGGATGCAGACACGTAGCTTCTGATATCATGGGAACGAACCGGGCAAACCCAGCAGCAATGATTCTTAGCGCTACTATGATGCTTAGACATCTTGGGTAAGCCTTCCCGCAGTTCATCAGTGTGTGTCTTATGAACTACGCGCAGTCTTGATTCGATTGCTAATAATATTGCGGGCGCGACGTTCGATGTGATCAATGCAGGCGAAGTCCGCACTGCAGACATGGGTGGTGAGTGATTTGCGTTTTGGGGGATAATTCAACTCAGCCGGGGACAACAGGTGCTGCTACGACCTCGGAGTTCACCGCGGCCGTCATCAAAAAGCTATGAGTAGACATTTCACTTCCGACCGATTCGACTACATAGACTGGTGCTTGGATTTGTTACATAGATGTGGATAGCCGTGCTACTACACTGAAAGCAGTACCCTCTTTTGGCACCCTTACAGTATACTTGGAGAATGTATGTAACTCAGGGCAGTTTTCTGAGTGCTTCTTGATGGAGTCCGAGATCGTCATCGAAGGCCCCCTCGTACTCGTCTGGAGAGGTTTCGCGTACCCTCTTTGGCAGGTGGTCTACAACAGGTTCCTCCTGAGTGTTTGGTACACTCCCCTCCAGTGCTTTTCCAACTCCCTTCTTTCTGAGAGATAGGATGTGCTCACACCGCACCTCCCCTCTCTTCCCCCATCCGTCCACTGTCGGTCTAAGATCAGCATAAAGGGAGAATCCGATCCTGTTGAGTTCCTGCGGTGGATAGCTTTCTGCCAAGAGGCGTAGGGCACCGATTATATTTGGTGTTGTCTGCCGAAAGGCACGAGAGATGTATGAAAACGCAGCACTCGGAACTGAAGGCGACCCGTCGACGAGTGCTCTCCACTTAGATGATTGAGTTCTGTAAAGGGGGCTGCCCGGAGATCGATCCGGTCAGCGGACTGGCATGCAGATCCTCCTGCGCGTACTTACATTCTGCGTAGAGTCATAGTGAGATTAATGGGCGTGGTGTACACGCTCGGGGAGAGAGACAAGCTCACCGTCTGCCCATCAGGTCCACGTACGGCTGTCGACTCTCATTCGGTGAGGGTTCAAACTTCTTCTCCTCACTTTGGTCTATGATCCCGAGAGAGACACCCTTGGCAACGGCGTTCATCTCCGTGTATACCGATCCTGTATTGAGCCCGCCGATGGTGGCTCGGATCAACGAAGGGCGCGATAAACTCAACACCTACCAATACTCAGCGCTTCCTCCCTGTCAAAGCCCAGACGTTCTGCAACAATCGTTGCCCACGCCGTCATAAGCGGTGCACGGTTCACCACCGTGCTCTTCGACTTCAGGATCTTTGTCACTAGTATCAGCACCTCAATTCGGCATGACTGAACAAGATGAAAGCCAAATACAAAGATGCTAACCCCTTCGTCCAGAACCTCGTTAAAATCCATACTTCCGTATGTCGACCCCTCATCCAGAGGCGCTTCAGGTAGGAACTCGTTCAGGTCATCGTGTTTGCGTTTTTTCTTTGGCGAGATCTACACGAACCGGGGTAAGTCCCTTGAGAGGCTGTCGGACGTGGGGAGATCGTGCGTACCAATGTTTGAACTGCGGTAGGGGATTTACTGCTTGAAGCGCACCCTTCCAAATGACCGCCCCCTGAGTCAGGTTTTCGAATGAGTCTGATGTACCCGGCCCCGCGGATAGCTGCTAGAACCTGTTTGCGAAGGTCTTTGTCCCTTACATCCAGCGCTTGCAATTTGTTGTCGTCGAGCTGGGATAGAAGCGCTGGGGTGTTGTATTCCTTGAACCTGGAAGAGAGAATACAGTAAGGCCACTCGAATCAAGTTTCCGAGAGCGAGACAGACACTTTACTGGCCACAGCCATTGCCTTTGGAACGGGGACATTGTTGCTCGTCAGCAGTTTCAGAAAATCAGGTAAAACGAGTTTTTTGTCCATACTTACGAATCGGTCGAATCGGTGTGCTGCCCTTAAATCTCACAAGGAGTAACAATCCACAGGATGATACATTCGAATATCTGTGTATTGGTATAGATAGTCATGTTTTCTTCTCTACTTCTACTTTGCCCGCATATTGTTACAAAATAGGCGGCAGATCTCACTTGTCGAGGCACGTAGTTTCCACGATGATGCTTGTCACACGGTAGGGGTCTTTTACAAAGAGTCAGTAGTGAATCACCAAACCATGTGGAAATCAGGGAGCAGACATACCAATGTTGGAAGCGGGACGACGGTCTTCCATGTAGCCGTAACCCTGAGCAGCCACGTGCCTGGGAATACGGATGGACGCTCCGCGGTTAGCGACACCGGAGCTAAAGGCACCAATGTGACCGGTCTCGTGACGGCCAGTGAGACGCAACTCGTTGTCTTCGCCATAGACAGCAATGTGCTCATCGTGACGCTTCGAGAGCTTCTCGATCGCTTCCTCAATGTACTTCATTCCTCCTGGCTCGCGCATAGGGAGCGTGCTGTAGTTGGTGTGGCAACCAGCGCCGTTCCAATCACCTTGGAGGGGCTTAGGGTGGAAAGAAACCTTGATACCCCACTGCTCGGCGATGCGAACCAAGAGGTAACGGGCCATCCAGAGATGATCACCCATGGAGATACCCTCACAAGGACCGACCTGGAACTCCCACTGAGCGGGCATGACTTCTGCGTTGATACCACTAATGTTCACGCCGGCATAGAGACAGGCACGGTAGTGAGCCTCCACGAGGTCACGAGCAAATACTTTTCCAGTGCCTACAGAGATGATCAGGTATAACCGAATGCGCGGTCGGGACGACATTACCTGCACCGCAATAATAGGGGCCTTGGGGTCCAGGGAAACCACCCTTTGGCCAGCCGAACGGAGTGTTACCATCAGCATCGAAAAGAGTGTACTCTTGCTCAAGACCGAACCAGGGCTTGACGTCCTTTGCGAGCTCCATGACCTTGGCAGCATGGTGACGATAGTTTGTTCTGTTGGGAGTGCCATCATTGTTGTAGGTCTCAGCGAGGACAAGGATATTGTCACCACCACGGAAGGGGTCTTTGAAAATGGCAGCAGGACGGAGGTAGACATCAGAGTCGTGACCAGGTGCCTGGTTGGTAGAGGAACCATCAAAGTCCCAGATGCGGAGTTGACCAATGTCGGTGATCTTCTTGGTGCATGTCTGTCGGGAAAGATGAGAACAAACAAGGTAAGAACAGATGAGAATCGAACAGTGGTTTTGGAGCGGAGACCGCCGTCGCCGTCGATCCAGACATCTGGAGATGTTTGAGCGGAGAAGCGGAGGCGCACAAAGGAGAAGCATACATTCGGCCTGGACCTTATCGCCCTGAGCAAGAGCTAGGTAAGGGGCAAGGAGATCGTTGCGGTAGGTGTATGGAGAGGAAGACATGACTGGAGAAGAACGCACGAAGAACAGCGATCTGAGCTCGCCCTTAAAGGGTCGGGGCGATGAACTCTGTTGACATTTGTTTTGACTGCGCACACTTTTTGATTGGTTGATAAGATAATAAGATAAGGATCCAGACAATCATCGCCATGACCTGTCCGGCCGACTATTGAAAAAAAAAAAAAAAGAAAAGAAAAGAAAAGAATGTAATAAAAAGTCTATTTCCCCGCTTTAGGTCTCACTGCTCTCCGTCTCCGCCCGCCCGCCATACTCGCTTGCTGTGCACGTTTCCCTGCCGCTATGCCAATACCAGTCTCGCTCCCCTCATCGCTTTCTTCTACTTGGCCTGGGCTCTCACCGGAGCGCCTTTTCTTCACGAGCCTGGCGACCAAAGACACAAACCACGTGTGCGCAATAGCAGGAGGAGTCGCCGACGATTCATCAAGCAATTGAAGGTCGCGCCCATCACACTGAAAACGTGCTTACGGATCAATTTGCAGCCCAGTGGCGTCGGCCGACTTACAATATACACATCATTCCCATCCACCACCATGTCAATCAGCTTCCCTGGAACAGGATTCCCCTCTTCGTCCACTCGCGGCCCGCCGCCAAGATTGACCTTTACCTGTTATGCTAGCTCAGGCTCAACATTACAGCCATGTATCAATAGCAACCGACCTTGCGTCGGCCTTCCGATGGCACCAGTTTGGGTCCCCATGCTGCCAATCTTGCGTCTCGGATCGCCTTCCGTACCTTTTCGAGATCTCGCTTATGGTTCATCTTCTGCACCAGATATTGCAGTCCGCTGGTCAAAACAACCAAGAACACCAACACCGTCTGGAATCCTAATCTCCAGCCAACCACCTTGTAACATAACTGTTGTACTCACCATAAGCCCTGGTCTGAATCTCGAGTAGTAGTACCCAGTGCCCCTCCATTTCGGTACGCCATTCTTGTAGAAAAAGTCATACCTTTCAAACAGAGTTAGGTTGCGCTGTGCGCTGGCAGGACGGCCACACGTACCGTTTTCGGCCGTCTGTGTTTCTCAGTATATTGACAATGACACCCAATCTTGCAAACCGCTCCTGAATTCCCTTGACACCTGGATTTTTATCAGGACTGTTTACCATTAGCCACGTTGTGAGATCCCTGAACAGATAAGGTCTGACTGGAGCTGCATGCTCTTCTTCCGGTACGCTTTATTGATCTCCGCAAGAGTGGCTGTTGGAGGGACATCCAACCAGGAGTAGAATGTTGTTCCCTTGCCTGCATAATCGAGCGGTAACGCTTTCAGTACCAAGGCGTGTCTGACGTCCCCGAGACAGACCTTCAGCTCCTTCGAGGGCACCAACAATGTCGAAAATTTCGTGGTCTTCCTGAAATCCAGATATAACAGTCAAGAAGCAGCTCGCCAGCTCACTCACTGTGGTCCATCTGTCGCGAATGATCTTTGTCAGTCGTTTATAAAAAATCAGTGACGACATGACCTACGCAAATGCCAATGTCGACAACGCAGCCAGCAGCGCAATTAATAGGGAAAACCTCATTTCACTGCGTTGTGAATAACAAAGTACTAATGCCTCGCAAATATGAAAAGTAATTCAAGTAGTATCTGGGGGCAATAAGTTCTGCCAGTGAGTAGATGATGATGTTCTGGATCCGCCTGCGTACAACACGCGACCAGACGTGTACTTGGCCTCGGCAAATGTACACATTACTTAATCTCGCTTGAAACTTACTTATTCGCAAACGTGGTCCAACGAAACTTGAGCTTGAGTGCTTTCAAGTATCCGTCTGCTTGAGAAATACACTTATTTCACACCTACGCATACTTATTCACACTTATATAATTGTCGCCAACCCATTGTAGGAGCACATAAGGGGGTTTAAGCAAATAAGGAGGTAAGTGATAAGATAAAGCGAGTACATGAGGTTAGGCCGTTAGGGCGGGTGGATAAAAGGTGGATGGAGGATGCGATGAGCAATAGATCCACTGATTGGATATGATTGAGCTGGAGGATATAGTTGATGTAGATGATGCGGTTGAGATGTATATGATGCGGTCGGGGTACTTGGGATTCAAGTTATGGTGGCAACTTAGGTCCTTGAGGAAGGGTTTTGGATGTTAGGATGAGATAGATGGAGAGTCCGGCAGTGAAATCGAGGAAATTCCTGGACTCTTTACGGGACAGTTTACGAAGTAAAAAAGGTCGTGAAATTACCCACGAGCACGTGGATAGCCGGCTGGACGCCTCGTTCCCGCTCCCTCATTCGTTCAACTCTGCGATGGGCTACTATCAGCCAAGTGTGGGAGCGACTGTAACAGGAGTCTGCAAAAAAGCGAGTTCTTACTTTTCCTTCTTCTCCTCGCTCGCATCGTAGCTAGATTGAGACAAACTGTATCTAATCTCGTGAGCTACGGGCCGCGAGGTTGGCCGTTGAATGCATGACCCTTCATCGATACTTTTTTACAAGGCACGTGACGAAAAGTCATGTGATTGACTGCCTGTTATTAAGACGCCCTAGTAGTTATCGATACCTCGTTGATTGATTTTCCGTACTACAGGTGTCCTTCTATCATGGCACCACGTAAGAAATGCTCCATATGTGGGTCCCGACAATGGCGAAAGAATGCTGCGGGCCTGGTCACTTGTAGTGAGGGTCATGTTCTTCAGGTGAGCACTCTTTAGTGTAACAGAGCTAACGTGATATACCTTCGCCCTCAATCGTACAACTTAGCATTATGTCAATGAGTCCGGAGAAGTGGACGATGTGGGCACCCATGTGATAAGGAAACGGACTCTCAAATCTAATCGCAAAAAAAAGGAAAGAATGAGCAGAGCCGACCCGAAACGTACCTTCTTCTCCTTGATAGTATAGGCGGATGCTGACCGGGGGGATTCAGTCTATCATGGCGATAGGGCCCGTTTCCATTATTACCAATGTCTGCAGTTGCTCTTCCGGAAACAAGTAACGGCGCTGACAGCACTTTGGAATCTACCTCCCGGGTTTGAAGTGGGTATTTATTTCTGAGCTTGCTTGTGTTCCTAGTACACACAAATTCATTATTTCAGACGGTTTGCAGGGACCTATGGGCCTTTCACGTCAGTCTTATTCCCAGCCCGCCGCCTGCAGAGCCCTTCCATTACACCCGGGAACAAGAAGGGTATCAACAGCAGCCCAAAGAAGTCGGACGGAGCCGCGAACCTACAGGACACGAAAAGGATGGGATGGAGCACCTTTTACAGAGCACTTCCAGGAGCACTGTGTTTTCTGGGGCAAACACTTCATCTTCACTCGCTGCGAGTGACGATGAAATGTTTGCCCCGGAGATTACAGTGCTCCTGGAAGAGAATTCCGAATTTAGTTCAACAGATGACGAATCTTCTGGTGATGAGCGACATGCTAGCGGCAATGTACACACGTCACTCAACAATCCTTTTGTGAGTCGCGAGGATCGGCCGGCGAACACGATCGCACTGCTCGTTCTTGCATGTTGGACCATTCGGCTCCCAGTCATTTACATGGATTTCATCAAGTAAGCCCAAACATCATCACGTACTATTGTGTGATGGCTGCTGATGCGACGGCCGAATAAGTGCCATCGAATCCTATTCGCTTCCGTATCTCGACCATGTGCGCTGCTTGCCACCGTCGCTTGCCCGTCACCTCACAAAACATGCTGCTCAAGCATTGTCTCCTCATGTAAGTATGACTTTGACATTCCATCACACTATGTCAACGCTAAACGGCAATGCGCAGCACGCGCCAAAAACATTGCCACTGCATCGCCTTGCCTCCCGTCTCGCTAATCGGTTTTACGACACTCATGATATAGCCATTCCGGACCTCAATGTCGCTCCAGTTCTTTGGCGTGCTGTGCAAGAATGCTTTTGCGGCACTCGTGAGTTCACATATGCAGGAATGAATCTCCACGATGAAATAGCAGTTTAGCGATGTTGTACATGCTGACAAAGACAGTCGGAAACGTGCTTTCTCTAGGATTATCACTCCAATTTTCACCTGCGCCTTCATTAAGTGGCACGAGAAGGAATGCGGACGGCGAAAAGTATGACAACGCACCGCCCGAAGTTTGTCTTGTTGCTACTGCTATTGTGGTACTCAAACTCGTATACGGTCTAGATGGGAAACAAAGGCAGGGACCTTTACGTTGCAAGTCGACTGCCTCACGAACTGATGCTAATGGTGTTCTAGGCTGCCCAGAAGCTCGGAAGACGCCGCATGTGCGTTTCCTGCCCTGAACGAACTCTTGGCAGCCGTGAGGGAAGCAGATCGCGGTGTCAAAATCCGGTTTGGCTCACAGGTTCCTCTGTTCGTTGTGATGCTATCGTTTGTATCATGCTAGTATTGATCCCGATCATGCAGGCCTGTGGGCGATTTAGATGATATAGCCCTGGATGAATATCTTGATTTCTGCCAAAAGGTATTAATAGACCCGAAAGGGGATGGTGGGTAGTCTTTCAAGCTCCGGGACGAACGTGATGCTGATGCACATGGGCCTGGCAAACAGAGCAGCGCGCTATTGACAGGTACTTTCCATTGACCGAAGCTGCAGGCGTGATGCGAAGGGATCAGTGCCATCGGAATGGACAGGGATTGCCACCGACAAAGACAAGTGACGTGAACACCGGTGTACTTCAGCCGGGGGAAATGTACACGATCTACGACGCTAAAGATGTGCTGGGAAATCTCCCGGCTGGTCTGAAAGTGATCGTTGATAAGTCTAGTCGATGGGCGGGGATCGATTGCGATTTTGTCTGCGGGGTGGTAGAGCGGTACGAGCGGCGGTTGATGCGGTGGTGGAATGACAGACGATCGCGACGAAAAGGGGAGGAAGGACATTAAGGGCAGGAGAGGGTGTCTGGGGTGCTGGTCTGCCGACGGACGTGATGTGAACGTGTTCAGGTTAACATTGTTTTTGTGCATGCACTGCAAGGGAATCTACGAAATCTCCGTACGAACGTCTTCGCACGTCGGTGTGAGTGAAAAGGTACCAGCTAGGCTAGGTCTGTGCTTGACCTCGTTGTCAACCACCGGTGTCGTTGGCTCGTAGTCGGCTATTTCGCCGTACGACACTCGTTGGTGCGCTGGGACTCTTGCCAGTCCCATTTGTAATGCTCTAAACACCATCGGGAAAGTCCACATCGCTCCCTTCTCTTCCCCCATCCGATGCGTAGACTGGCCTCCGTCTTCGTTGTCTCCTCCAGACGCACCGACAGGTCCGATGCACCGTCGTCCACCTCCCAAGACGACGCCTCTCCCCACCGTCTTCCTCGGAAGAAGTCCAGGGTCTTCTCCTCTCTGTCCAGAAAACACCTCTCCTCGACGGACCCGACATCACTTCCCCCCCTCATCGCCACAGACCTTGCAAACTCCTCCTCCTCCTCATCGAGTGGTTCTACTACCCTCCGCACACCTGACGATGACGGCCTCCCATGCAGACCGAGCAAGAAAAGCAGTTGGAAGTCATGGTTAGGGGGGAAAGACGCTACACTCAGTGACCGTCCCGAGGAACGCCATACCCCCTGCCAATCACCTCGAGATATTCTCCATCTCCCCAATCCTACTTCCACCGAAACGGACCGTGCATCCTTGCACTCCGATGACCCATATGGCCCTCCAGACGACGTACTCATTACATCTTACTCTCCTGAGCAGATGGCTATAGCACGAGCTAACGCCCGTACTATGATCTTGAACAGTCTTGTTACCCAACCTTCCTCAGCTCCCCTCTTCCAGTCGCCAGAGGCCATTTCTTTCCCTCGTTCGTGCCATAATCATCGACGCCTTCGCTGTCGTGAGACACTAGAATCTGAGCTGCACAAAAAGTCGCTTCTAGCGCGTCTGGACCGGCTATCTCCCTCCGCGGAATCGTCAATTGTCTCACTTGCGTCGAAATCTATTCCTCCTAAACCGCAGCCCCATTGGAAATTTCAGGACGATGTTTTCCCGTCCGCAGATTCTGTGACCTTTCACAGCCGCGGTCTTGAGAATTGGGTTGCTCGTCCCTGCTTCGAGGACAGACTCCAGCTTTGGATTCGCTCGGAGACTGACGAGATCGTGCGCATCCGAGTTTCAGGGTCTCACCTGGGGGTGGCTGCGTTGGAATTCTCAGAATCTCTCGAACTATTGGCCGGTACGTTATTAGAGAATGACGAGGACGTGGGGGTAGACATTACATTCGACCCTGCCTCAGAGTTCACACTTCCACCTCTGGTTTTAAGTGAGTATATTTTGTTACACCTTATAATCGATGTTCAGACTTTCGCCCTGCAGATCTTGATCCTCCTGCAGCTCAAATGAAAGAACCAGAATCGGAGCCACCCACTCCCCCATCTAACGTGTCACAAAAGGATTTCCCTGCGAAACTGTCTCCTTCGCAACAGGCCGGCGCTGTCTCGTTAGCTTTATCCAACACTCTGTCGCCTGCGCAACAAGCTAAGGGACCGACGTCTTCCGGATCCGCAACCAATGATTTTGTTCCGAAACGAGGAGTCCGGTTTGCAGATGATGACGGCAAGGACGATCAGATACCTTTGGGCCATGTCCTTCGTATCCGGAAGAACAAGGAACAGAAGGCGCAATTCCTCCGAGAAGAACGGGAACGGCGAGCACGGGCAGCACGGTTCTGCGTGGAGAATCGTCAACCAACTACTCCGCAGCAGGACGCACAAGTTTCGAGAGTTGTTGTTCCTCGGCGTCCGCCTCCACGTCCTTTGATATCACTGCACGAACCATTGAAATCTCAGAAACCAGTGATGGTCTCGCAAGTCGTTGGGGAAGAAGAACGCCTTCGTCGGGAAGTTGAAAAAATAGAGATGGAAAAGCTAAAAAGGTCTAGAGAGTTGGCGAGAAAACAGGGAGAGGAACGGGAGCGTGCTTACGTCGAGGAACTCCAAGCAACACGTGCGCGGCGTGAGGCGGTTCGTGCAGGGCGCCCGTTGCTCGAGTCGGCCTCGTTATCTCCACGGACCGCTGACCGTAGCCGTTCCGGCTCTCGAGATTCAACGCATGCTTCGCTTCGGGGGCCAAACATATCCCACAAGCACACGCCCGAATTAGTTTTCACTCCTGTCTCACCTCATGGCGGCTCCCCTTCAAGTTCTGTGCCTGCCACGCCTGGCAGTCAATATAGTCACTCAAGACCACCATCGCTTTATTCTGCCCACACTGCGTCATCGGAGGACGTCAGGGCACGGGATGGCAGACTTGTGAGTAGACGCATGTCTGTGCTTTCGGATACGACGAAAGGCATACCACTGCATCCGCCATACGATCCTCGGGCGTCATTTAACCCTTATGTATGGACGAACATCCCGCCAGTCCCTCCAATGCCTGCTCTTCCGATGGTCAATGGCATGCCGTTTTATGGGATGGACATGCCTTTACTCCCTCCAACGCCTCCATTCATGATAAACGAGTTCGGTGTTCGTTCTCGTTCGTATACTGGGTCACCCGGGCAGTCACCACTACAAAGTTGGACTTCACTTCCTAGGAACTACAGCTCTGAAAGGGTTAGTTCTAGCAGTCGTAACTCAAGCCCACATTCTTTCGGGTCGCATCAGAGGCGTTCTAGTGACGATGCCCCCTGTGTGATGAAGTCACCGGGAAGTTCTCGACCGGGAAGCTACACTGATGTTCGAGGCAGCAAAGCATCCGTCTCCATACGTGGCACTCCGTCGCAGAGCCCACAAAGATCGAGTTTCGTTTCGTCCGAACAGAAGAGATCGTCGTCGCTAAGGCCTGTATCTGGTGCTTACATCTCTGTGCCACCTGCGCATACTCGTCGACGGACTGCCGCTTCATAGAAGACTGCTCGTGCTCTGCATGGCAAAGAAACCTTGTATTTCCACTGTTTGCAGTGCGATTCCATTCCTTCGGACACACTCATTTGATACCCTCAGCGCCGGAATCTCAATGATCAATAATCCTCATAGTCACACTTCAATTTCATCTCACATCGCGTTGAAGCACCTATGGATATTTCCTAACTTAATATTCTTTGTCGATGCGAGCAGGGATTTTTCAGTCATTGTCAGGACGATTTTGGGACATCTGCGGAGTTCCAAGAACTTTGTTTTGCATTTTGTGCTCATACTGGACCGACATTCCATGTTTTCCTTTCATGCATCTATCGTTGGGTTTTTGCACTTTAGTCGCTAATATACCTGCGTACTTGCCTCGCTTCAAGTTGGATCTAAACTACGACGGTCGTGCATACCCACACCGTGGGTCTTGATGGTCTATCCCATGTCGAGGCCCGGCCCATAACAAGCAGTTTACTGGCAATTACAATTTCGGAGCTCTCTTCATTATTACTAGTAACTGCTACTCTTCTCATCTATGTAAATCATGTCCCACTTTACTAGTATGGTTACTCGAGCGAGGAAGAAATGGTACATCAAAACACACGGCAAACCCAAGAATCATTAGCCAAGACCACCCCATGATCCACGTATTCTCCGGGCAAGCTGAATATCACGCTGCATGATGGTAACACGTTTTGCGTGGATAGCACATAAATTTCTGAACAAATATCTCAGGGAAGGCGGCAAAGAGAAAGCTTGAAATGACACGCACGCATCCTCGAAGAGATGGACGAGAAAGGCCTCTGTCGCTTCCTGCAAAGCCAGGATAGCCGAGCTCTGCCACCGTAAGCCGACCTCACCCATCCTATAATTGGTATCAGTCATCATATCCAATGCGATCTCGCGAACCTATTGTCGTGTCAATGAAACAGGGATGGCGAAAACAGAAGAAAGGACGTACGACACGAGAGAACGGGAGCCTGCGGAGGAGGAGGTCCGTACTGCGCTGGTACTTGCGAATCTCGCGGAGCGCGAGGGTGCCAGGACGATACCGGCGCTTCTTACGCTGACCAGGTTGCTCTTCTGCGGCATCCGACTGGCCTGTATGCGGATTAGATGTCGCGTGGTAGAATGGATGGAAGGCCGCGCACGGGAAGGTTTGTCACGGGAGGAGGACGCGACGGATGGTCCGCCCCCGGTGCTCTTGCGCGCCGTGGACGGTTTGGCGCGCTTCGGATTAGATGTGGATGGCTCGTCGGTGTTGTCGTCGGTGTTGTTGTCTGGCCGAGGTTGTTTTCGTTTTTGCACGGTCTGAGCCATTGGTGGACGCAACAAAGGTGCATTTCCATTTTGGTGCTTGGATGGTGTCGCCTGTGATCACCGGGTATTATCGTTACACAGACATCTTCTTTGAATGGTACGCGACGTCGTCCTTGTCGCCGTCGCCGTCGCCGCTCACAGCAGCGCAGGCATCAGGCGCTTCCTGATCCACTTGATCGCAGCCCCCTCAAGGCAGTCCTCTCCCAGGACGCGCTCGTACACCCAGAACATCCCCTCCACAGGGATGGCGCCGAGGGCATCGAGCTTTACATGGGCACCCTCCAAAACTTTGAAACGCGCCTTCTCTTTTCATCCGCCCAGGTTGAGTACATAAGATATTGGCTGCACGCGATGCAGCTCACACAGCACCCCATCCCGCTTCCCTACTCCGACTGCCTCCTTACAGAATCGAGTCTCAGGCACGTCTCTCCTGTCAATTTCACGTCCAGAGAGGACCTCCGCCGTGCGCTCAGGGTGAGCCTTCACACGTTGAATGTGTTTCCGATTACTGACGCATTAACAGCACATCGAGAAGAACAACAAACGTCTCAAAGGCGTCGATCCAACCCTCAGCGCACGCCGCGACATATTCGAGCGCGTGCGCGCCTTTTGGTCCCAAACACGCGGCGTGTGGTGTGCTCTCGATTTTGAGGCGTGGGACAGAGATCATACCCTCCTCACCGAGTTTGGCTGGAGCACCGCTCGTTGGGAGGATGATAAGCAGATCGAAGAACAAGGCCATCTTATCGTCAAGGAACACAAGTATTATAACAACACGTTCGTCCCGAATCACAAGGATGTATGTCGATTTTTTTTTGTTGTGACGCAGTCTCTTGTGACTGAGCAAGTTAGCACTTTGCGTTCGGAACGAGCGAGCAAGTCAACAAGACGGTGTTCAAGAGTCGCATTCAGAAACTCATCGCCGATCTTCAATCTGCTGGTCCGCTGTTCTTAATCTTCCACGACAACAATCAGGACATCAAGTGCGTGTAGCCGCGCACCTTGCCGGTACGGGTGTTTGACGCAAACGCCAGGTACCTCAAATCAAAAGACGTGGACGTCCAGTTGCCGAACATGGCGTTCTTACTACCAGATATACTCCCACAAGAGGGTGTCTTTGTCATCGACACTTCGGACCTCTTTGCTGCCCTCGAGGGTGAGGCCGGTGGCAACCGCAGGTCGCTCGAGCGTGTCTGCAGACACCTCCAAATCAGTACTACGTATCTTCACAACGCCGGGAACGATGCACACGTACGTTGCCGTTGTCCTAGCAGGATATTTTCTAACATGTCATACAGTACACTATGCTGGCACTGCAATCCATGGCTTCCGGAGATCACATTGACTTACAACGAGAGAAACGTTGGCCCCATCGTACTGGCACCAATACAACGGCTGGAGCAACCCAGGGCGGTACAGGCGTCAAGGTAAACTTTGATCCATGGGAAGAGGACGATGACTTTTCCGATCAAGAAGGGTTGTTCGGACCTGTCGTTGACATCACCCAATCCGTGGTTCCGGAATTAAACCCAGATGAGGAGAAATAAGTGTACTGAGTTGCACGGTATTCAATTCGAGCGTAGTCGCCTCTCTACTGTACGAGGTGATAGGGTATATAGAGGAAGGAATAGTAGCGCCATCGCTATCCATCTTGAAAAGTCCCACACATATGAGAGCAACTATTAGTCTTCTTTTTCGTTGTCGACATGACCGTTAGCTTCTCCATCATCCTCGTCGTCCGATCTGTCGTCCGTCATAGTAGAGGGTTTCAAGGATCTACTAAGCCTATGTCAAGCCTGTACGGTGGGTGTGGTTTGACGGACCTCAGAGCTATGCGCAAGATGTAGTAGTACCAGAATATATTCAGGATTTGAAGCAGGAAAATAGGGGTGAAGATCTGATATTTCATCCACCAAACGAGCCAGGCTCCTGTTTCCGGTGCCCACACTCGATTGGCCTCGCTATGGAAGGTTAAAAAAGATATGTGGACCTGATAGTGATACTTACTCGACGAGATCGAATTCATACCATACCGACCAGAGCATCACGATGTTTAGATAGTGTCGGAAGTATCTGGAATGGAATACGTCAAAACTGCATACGGATGGAGTGGATGAATTATGACGGACGTCCACATGCCAAGAAATACCAGGAAAGCAACTAGTTTCGCGCGAGTGAGTTGCAAGTAGTTTAGAAGCTTGGAAATCTATCGCTAACAATTAGAAGAAAGGGTAAGGTAATGAACGAAAAAGACTGACAGCAAGAAAGACATCTGGAATGTCCATGCTCATGTACACTGCGTTGCCGATGAGCGTCAAATTGATCAAATAGCTCCACCTTTGAACGTAAAATGAGTAGCGATTTCGCCTAAACAAGGAAGATAGTACCCAATAAGCCAGAGAGTGACAAAATGGTGGGCAATCAGTTCGCCGTAGTCCTTGCGGGGTTTCTCAAGACGGAGGAGAAGGACAAGGAGCTGCTGGATCCAATAAGCAGAATGCATGAGATAGTAGCGCTTCAATTCAGGTATCATATCCCAGTGGGGATAGCCTACGAGGGATGTGTGAAATTGAGGGATGCGAGGCAAACAGCGAAAGGACCTTGCCAAAAGTGCTCGGTCTTGTACCAATAAGTCGGCAGCTGAGACATGATGCGCTATGGGAGAGAAAGATGAGGCGGGCGAATAGGACGGGTGGTATTATGCTAACATAACCCCAAGCACCCATAGCTGCAAAGTATACGACGGCGTAGGCCTGTTCGCCGAATCTGTCGAGTTTTGAAGCGCGTTTTATGCCGAAATAGCGTGCTATGGGATGAGAGAGGTTGATGGTGATGAATTGGCGAAGAAAGGAGAAGAAGACGATGTGGTACGCGAGAAAAACGAGATCCAGGTAGCCCTTTTCATAGCGAGGATCCGAGTCCGAGGAAGAAGGCACGCGGTGAGAGATAAACAGAAAGGGTCTAAACGGATTTTCGAGGCCTTGGGCGACAAATGGAGCGAGAACCTGCCAGTTGACATAAAGAGTGAGGGGTATGAGAAGGAGCTTGAACGAGGAGGCTGGTGTGTGTGAGCAGGAGCGAAGAAGAAGAAAAGGGAAAAATACCAGGATTTACGATCCATCTTGCGGTTTTAAGGTCAGACCAAAGGCCCGGTTGTGGACGGGGACGTGTCATGGTAATGGCAGGAGTGCAAGGTTTGTATTAGGGGTGACGGCACCTGCGAGACCAAAACCCAGTGTCAAGAAATATCCAGCCGCGTGTCAGTACGAAGACGATACAGACAAGAAAAAATACACAAACTCTGGATCCTCTGTCGATGTTGCACGACGAGAAAAGGGAGAGTCAGCCCGACATGTAAAATATGACAGTCATGTACACGCTGTACCGTAGTCGGCTCTGACGCTGTCCATTCCTCGTCGCTGACATGTTCTCTCCGCTAGCGGGTCTCCTCGGGTCGGTGCCATGTCCACGCATGCAAGACTGTCCGAACGCGACGTTCTGTCCCTTCTCGCATGCCCCCGACTCCCAGTGCACTCAACCGATCGCGACCCCTTCCGCCCCTCCTCGCACCGTCCCCGCAAAGAGATCGATTGAACTTACAGCTACCTTGCCAGAGCCATCTCCGCAGCGCCTCAAAACTGCTTCCACCCCAAAGCCAGTACCGCGTCCTACGCACTCCCAGTCGTCCGTGCGTCGTCTCTCCGCCTCTCTTTCGTCGCCTCATCCTATCATCTGCAGACCGGAGCGCCGGTTCTCAGAGTCAATGCCGCCCAGTCACAGGTCGCTTTACCTGTCCGCCAGGTCCGCGAGTCGCCCTTTGGCTATTTCTGACTCACTGTCCGTTCAGGCCATGCTCAAGAGTTTATATGACCACTTTGTCGTCTTGTACGAAAACATCTTGTTTGCAAACCCAACTCTCGCCTCCGAGCATGCTTTGCGCCAAGAAGAACAGGTCTACAAGAACTCTACAAAACTCACTTATCGTAATGTGCGTATCCTCATCTATCTCTCCTTTTCGTTCTTCAAAGCTTCATCCCCATCCCCAGGCGGTCATAAATTCGATCGCATCTCTCAAGAAACGTGCCATCCCTACATCCACATCGCACCCTTCTGTCGGCACTGATGAGGACATCGCTTCCCGTACAGAAGTTCGCAACAAACTTGATGCCCTTGTTCTCACTCGTTCCCTCCTCACTCACCTTCTCATGACGACCGAAATCATGAAACAGTGGGGCTATATAACCGACATACCCGACGGCGAAGATGGATCAAAGCCACACGCCATCGGTCAGATCACAAAATGTGAGCGTTGTGGCCAGTCTTATACAGTGACAAACACCCCCACCCACAACGAGTGTTCATACCACTGGGGGAAACCGTTCAGTAAAACGATAAATGGTGCGTCCGGGGTGTCACTACCGTCTTTCGTGTCCAACCTTGCTCGAAAGGCGAAAAACTGCGCATATACTCGTGTTGCTCAAAGATCACAAATGAAGATGGTTGCTCAAGAGGATTTCATGTCTTTTACGAGTCAGATCCAAAGGACCTTCACCTCCGTCATCCGTTTTCGCTCACACGACCCCAAAAATGTCGCGAAGGAGACGAACCTGCCGACACTGCTTTCGATGTTGTTGCCCTCGATTGTGAGATGATTTACACTACGGGTGGTATGCGTGTCGCCCGAGTTTCAGTTGTCGATGGAGCCGGAACCGAAATTTTCGATGAACTGGTCCGGATGGACGAGGGCGTCGAGGTTGTGTCAGTATCTGACTTTGTAATGGGTCCGTTCTTGCCTGATGCCTTTTCAGAGACTACAATACCCGATTCTCGGGTATCACCAAAGATGAACATCAACGAGCTTCCTTGACACTTCCTTCCGTACGACAATCACTCGACTCATTTATCAACTCAGAAACTATCATCATTGGACATGCTCTGGAGAATGACCTCAAGGCGTTGCGCATGATACATCATCAGTGCATTGATACCGCAATCCTTTTTCCTCACCGAGCCGGACCCCCGTATAGGCGTTCTTTAAGACACCTGTCTGTGCTGTCTCGCTTTCGTGCTCTCATAATACGCTAACCACGTCGTATTAGCGCGAAGGAACACATTGGCATGGTCATACAGACTGGAGATGGGTCGACCGGCCATTCCTCAGTAGAAGACTCCATCGCGACGCTTGATCTCGTACGATGGCATATTCTCAACAAACCAAAAACTAAATTTACGACACCTCATCCATAGCTTGTATGGATTCATCGACCACACTGTAGACTACTGCGTTCATATACTCTCGTACCTTGACTGTCACCGAGGACCATCCTTGGATCCATCGGTTCTCGATACTTGTTGGTCTGGATCCACGTCCCGTTCAACGCGTTAGTGGCCCTTGATAACCACGCTTTTATAAAATACAAGAAAACAGAAAAAAAGGGATCTAACCGGTACGTGCCGCTAAGCGCCCCATGAGATCGTCGCCACCCTCCTGGTCTTCCATGCTATCTGATTGTGTGACCTGAGGGGATATCATGAATAGCAAGGATGGTTAACTCGTATTCCGAACAAACCACGCGCAAGACGGATTTCTTGGAGGACTCTTGCATTTCTCCAGCGATGATCAGCTCGTCTAAGATCTATGGGACACGTAAGTTGCCTGCGGTGTTGCAAAAGCAGCACCTACGGCGTATGCCTTTTGGAAGTTGAATATGCTACAGAGAACCGTCATGACACACATCACTGGTCTCAACTTTTTCGACTTACAGGTCCAGCTCGCACACCTGTATGTATCATTGAACACGCGGGTCAGTCCGAGTAATGGAACAGAGGGAAAAGGTAACACACGTTTCCGAAATATCTATCCAGAACCTCTACGTAGCGGTGGATAATTTCCAGCGTGATAAGTTCGTTGTCACTCGAACTAATCCCGCAGACGAAAAACAACGAGGCATATCTCCGGTATACGACTTTGGTGTCTGCAAGTAAAGAAGGAATGATACACGGACACATCACATCCATGCCGTTCCAGTCAATCTTATGAACGTTGCGAAAACGTTCGGAGTGAGACCCACCCTTGTACTCTAGAAAGTTACACATCCGCGTGCGTCGAGCCAAGACGAGCTGGGTAACATCTTTGACGATCTTGGCCTTGGCTTTTGGTGCCATCGTCGTGAACCATTTTGCGAGGCGTACTTTTCCTGATAAGAGGTTTCCGTATGAGTCATTACTTGTCGGCTGTTTCACGAATGTAAGACGAGCCTTGTCGTGACACGAGCAAGATGTAGTTGATCATAATCAAGTATTCTTTATGTAAGTGGCTGTGGACTACTTGTATCTCTAGTGTATGACCCACGACGATACTAGACAGAAACGTCACGAAACCAGCTTGGGGAACCTGTCCGATAAAGCATCCCAGTCAATATAAAAATCGAGTCCGACAGCCAAGGAACGAATGGAATCAGATTAGATCAAGAAATATTCATAGGGCACCACTTGCTTGCAAAGAGATACGCAGGGTGCCCTCGAACCACTTTTTGTCATCACAATCTCAAGAGGGGAACAAACACTTACCATTAGATCTACTTTTTGCGTTGTTTGCCAAGGCCACCGGAGAAAACTGGTCGCGAAGGTGATAATGTAGGCGGGGAAGTGCGGGTGAAGGTTGTTGCTGTCAAATTCTTCTTCCTCCGCAATTCCCAATAGTCGATTATCCAAGTCTGCACGAGCCCAAATGTAGCCGACGTAACCCAATACAAGACGACACTCTAAAAAACGCCCATAAGCCAGCAGTCTGCATGACACAAAAGATCATGTATACCCCGGGAACCATCGTTGCGATGAGAATTCGTCCGATGGATACCAATCTTAATGCGGACTTGATGATCTTCTGCGGTTGGATCACCGTTTCACCCTTTGCAACTTTCTCTTCCTTCCACTTTCGCACCTTGACTTCACGTTCACGTTGTTGGTCCGTCATGAACCACGCAGAACTTTCTACGTTCGCTAATGTAATAAAGCCAAGGGCAACTGGCAGGGCAGCAGTTGGATCTGGGTGCACGAGTGTAGAGAGGGTTAGGAAAGACTCGGAGTCGAATGGTGTAGGGTGCTGTGATATGTGCGCAAGCACGATAGAGCACCCAACGAAGACGGGTAATTGAGTCAGAGGTGGTACTGCCATCGTTATCGTGGGTTGGCAACGGTATTCTGCAAAGAGATCCTTCCTACGAGCCGCAACCTGACAGAATGAGCTCAATCCGTATCGATAAGAAAGGAGGCCGCGTACGCACAGCTTCTTTCAGCCTGGAACTGTGAATCGTATGCAGTTCCTCCTTCGTGCCTCGCACTTTCTCCCTCTGCATGTCTTTGAGTATTTTCTCCGCAATCGCCGGTACCTCTGACTGCAGACGGGGCAAAGCTAACTCTTCCGCCCTCCATTGCCTTCGCTTGGACTACATAATACTGACTGAGAGTTCGTACAGTGTAGAGTGATTAGAAACTCACCCAGACCGAGAAGGGAACGGTGAGTACAAGTCGAGTGAGCACCGTACAGAGGATAATTGTAGTAGAGTACGCAGGCCACGACGGTGGGATTGGAAGCGCGGTTGCAAGGTCGAGAAAACCATCTTTGAGAAGGTCTAGAGTGATATAGGTCCTCAGAGACCTGCTCCGGTAGAGAAGCGGAGGCCGTTGGTAATGCGTTCTGCAACTGGATCGGAGAGCATTTCGTACCAACATCAGCTGAATTTCGGTACAAGTTCAGCGTCAACTCCCAAGTCACTGCATCAAATTTCATAATGCACCATACACTACTATTTGGCACAACTACACGACGCAGCAATTTCAGTCTTCTTCATTCATGTCGATCACACCTTCCTCCGAGCTGGTTTCTGCAGGACAGTAGGTCGAGAACGAAAAAGACTTTGCCAAGAAGTTCCCCGGATTGAACACATGACAACCAGAATAAGTCAATTTGTACTTCTCGTACTTGTCGGCAAAAACAACCTTGCGAGTAACCTTGTAAATGCTAGGCAGTCGAAAAGAATTGTAATCTCTTACGGTCGTCGGTAATGGGTACAAACGCAAGGCGTGGTCATAACCACTCAGTGTTGGTTGAACTTGGCATGTCAATGGCGCCAAATGGCTTTGGTCCAGGATGGTCTGCACAAGCTAGGAGCGCGGGCTCAGTAGAGAGGACGAAGATGTGTCACAACTTACATATCTTCTCAAATCTTCACCCGTGACGTCTGGCTTGACTTCTACTGTATTTCGCAACATTCGAGCCATGGTATCTTCGCGAAAAATCACAATCTCCTGCGCAAAAAATTTTAATCTACAAGGATTACTTGTAAAGTGCGCCTTTGGCACTTTTGCTCTCAATTGAGAGGTGAAGGCCGAAAGTATTGGTTTTCGTGGCAGGGTCACATTACTCGTCAGATCAAGCGGACCCGGGACGAAGACAAAATGAGTTGTACGAGTGATCTGAGGGTACGAAGCAATGAGTTGACCGAGGGAATCAAAGCTTTCTGTGCGATTAATCTCAGTCCTTGACGTGGCACAGAGGCAACTCTAGCATACCCTGATATCGTTGAATATCTTGCCCACTCCCTTGGGTAAGTGATCGACTGGTGAAATTCCCACACATGACAATAACACTAGGTATGAAGTTGTTTTCAATGCAGTTATCAAACATTTTTTGAAGTCCAACGAGGGTTTTCGGGTGGTCCAGCCAGACCTCTGACAGGAAAAAAAAGTGAACATCCGAGAGTTCCTCCCGAACTCGGCGGGCATAATTTGACTAGATGTGTTTTAGTCATCGATTATGCCAACAAATTACAACGTACGTCTTCCAATAGGGTGGTTGACCCCTTCCCGAGAAAATCTATGTGGCCGTATAATGAACTACAAAGGTGGGTCTCCTTCCTTACTCCATCAGAAAATGGCCTACCGAGCAGTCTCGCGCTCTTCGCAGGGTGGTTGGCCCATAGCGATTACTTCCAGAGTACCTTCTTCCGTATACTCGCCTTCCACGAGAGCGATGCAACCTTCGGTGTACAATCCTTCGCCGGGGTCGTCCTTGGACAAAGTTAGCACCCCGAGCCGTACGAAACATTTAACGTTCTACCAACTTGGACACGTCTAGCACGACGTGCCCATCAGCGTCTTCAAGGCATAGCCTCCCTTCAATATCATGCGCAAGCATTCCAAGGAGTAAAAATCTCTCTCCTGCTCTGCCCAGAAGCTGTTTTGTCGATTTTAACTGTCTCAAGATTCATGGGAATAGATCTAGATCGACATCGTTGCCTTGACCATACCGTCACGAGGTGTGCCCGATCACGGGAGGGTAATGTGGAGGGTGAAAAGTGTTCATTGCGTAGTATGCTTTGTTTAATTATATGCAACCTGTTGCGCACGGACGTTATGCGTGATTCTGCTGTACCGGACATCGTTGGCTGCAATGGAGATCTTGGAGCCTTATGATGGCAAAAAGGAAAACGCAGCAGGACATACTTTTCAAAAGTCCCCCGCTCATGTGACCAGTTCCAAGGTGGCATTTCGAAAGCGTCAATCACATACAAGTGACTTTCAGGATCAAGAAGCTCAGTTTCAGCTTGGTCGCCAAGACCTTGGTCTTGAAGGGCTTCGTATACTCTCTGGAGGATAGGGAGCGACACCTTCATACCAGCGTCTGCACGAAACACCTCAGAACATGGCACAGCACAAGAGCTTAGGTGGCTCGCCATCTTGTTTGTTATACTCCCTAGCGATTGTCTCGATGGAAAACTCGATCTCCTCGTCAGCGATTTCGTGACGGTCGAGGATTTCTTCCAGAAATTGTAAGGCTTCAGGACCGAGTGAATGGCTGTACTTGCGAAACACCTGTCAAAGTCGTTGGGACAGTCGGAGGCCAATAGGGCACGACTGACTTTGATGATGATTCCCTGGCGCGCATCAGCCATTTTGGAAGCAAATTTCAAGTTCGGATGGCGTTACGACAAGCGCTCTAGGATATTATAGAAGGATCTCGGAGTCACCCGATTGAAATTTGGGACGAATCTCCCCCGAAGCAACACAACTGCCAGGACTCGGGACAAGATGTTCTCTGAACTAGATCTCGACATAAGGCCAGGATCTGGTATAGGGTTGTTCGAATTAGGTCCGTGAGCGTGCATTGCACGGTGCGCATTCCCACTGATCGTGAATTCTTAATAGGCTCATCTCTCTGGTCTGTTGTCTCCACCTTGCGAACTCTTCAACACTTGTTCCCGCAAGTGGAAGTCAAATTCGACCCAGAGAACGCATCTACAACGCCAGTGATACTTCATCTCCGCCCATACTTTGATCTGCTCTTCTCTGCTTATCATCAGCGGTTGCACACTATCTGCTTGAGGAAGCCGAAGGAAGCCCATCCCCCGATAACTCTGAGATACAAGGAATCTGTTATATGTTCTGGGGGGGAACCGTTGCTCAGGGTCCAGATAAGCCGAACTTTCGGCCCCACATATCCAGGAGACGAACTAAGATATCCGGGCGTGTGGTTCAGTTTCGACGACGACACTGTCACCGAAGGTCTCAAGGCTGGCTCGTCGCATGCAATTACAGACAACAGGTCGAAGGAGGTCAAGCGTATCATTATTACGCAGAAAGATGCACAGGATGGAGAACATTATCCTCTAGACGAAGTCACGCTTTGCCCGGTCATGTACGGAGAGATTTCACGAGCTATTGTCAAGGTAGCAGTGTATTGTACCTCGGTTTCCAAGCCCTTCCTACGTTGTTTTCGCAGATTAACAATGGCGTCGTCCTTCACTTCTATGGCCCTTCCGATCCCTTGTCATCGACTCTTCACGTCCGTTTGGGTAAAACAACTGCACAAGATCTCAGTATTGATCTCGGAAGTCCATCGAGAATATTTTATAAGGACGACGAACGAATGGCAATCCACTCCCCCAGCCCCCAGTTAGTGGACGACAGCCAGAGCACAGATTGTAAGTTACATTTTCATAAAAGATGGTCTCATGTCATGGTCACTAGACTTCTATAATTATTTCAGCCACGGCATCGACTTCCTGATCTCTGGTCAAACGCACTTGGTACGCAAGATCATACTGCACTCCAACGTGGTGAGGACCAAGGTTTGGTGCTCCCTTACTCAGGTTAAACTGCTTTCCCTTTCACAGCCTGGTTCCTCCTTGTTTCAGCGATATAAACGCTGTCCATGGGAGTTGGAGGGAAAGCCAGAGGACGATGAAGATGGTAAGTGACACTTCAATTACCAGATCGGGATGGGACTCATTGGCCTAGATTCACCTCCAAGGATGCGTTTTACTGATAAAGTGAGGGATCTGGTCTCTATTCGCCTTTGGGTATCTAAGTGTTTCAGTTCGAAGCAATCAGCCATTTTCTCAGCCCGAGAGATCCTCCGCCATCAATGGTCCACGACCGTACTGAAAACGAAGACAACATTACGCTACCAAGCTCGACTTCAAGTAAGTTTCACTAGCGAGTGACCCGGCGTCGGCTCACACACCCGTTCAGGACTGTATGGTTACGACGGGGTGATCTTGGAAGTGAACGAAACGTCCCAAGTTGTGGCCGTGATGTTATTTTGATAAAGATCAGTTGTATATGCGCCTTGTACACATGTAGTTACGTCTGGAATCTGGATATATCCGGGAGCCATTAGCTGTAAAAAATATCTGGCCACATCATTCTAAGTTCTTCAAGATCATTGATCACAGCAACACCATCCATGTCTGCGGCTGAATCGTCACTGACGCCAAGCGTCTTCTTCTGCCCGCCCTCCACGACATCTAATCCTGCTTCGTGGAAGTGCACACACCGGCCCCAACCCAGCTTTCGAGCAGCAATCACATTCGTTTTACTGTCGTCTACGAATAAGCATTTCGAGGGATCAGAGATATTCGCGATCTTCATTGCCTATCAGCCAGTCAGCTCGGATCGGATTCGACGTGAAGGTGGGATACATCCTTACGTTGTAAAAATAATCTGCTTCCGGCTTGCACGTAAAATTTGGTTGTTCGTAGTCACAGTATACAAGTCCATCTATCTGATCATGGACATTCAGCAGTTTGAGCACCCGATTGGCATGCTGCTAAATATTAGAACTCGCTCCGGTTCTCGATGTATAAGTCATACATTCTTGTATGCATTGGTCAGAGCCCACACGCGTACCTTCCTTCTGTCCAGGTCTTTGAATAATTGCCTCAGCTTTGGGTCCGGCTTGATACATTCCTCTAGGGGAAGAGTGCCATCACATTTACGATCAAAATCAAGAGGATCTGAGTGATAGTCAGCCAATCATCGCGAGGCAGAATTACTCTTTGAAGCGGCCACCTATGTTGTGATGCCGCGTGAGGCCGCGCAGAGCGAGTCCGTACTGGGTGTAATATTTGTGATGCAATTCTGTCGCTTCAGCTTCATCGAGGCCCAAGGAGACAAAGTATTCTGCAGGGAATATCATGAGAAGCCTTCTGCATCGACAGTGAAAGGGCATACCATGAATCCGTTCACCCATCGCATGTGATATCTTGGTACTAGCGGAATAGAGGGTGTTGTCTATGTCAAACCAGACGATCATACGGGAATCTTTTGGAGACACTGAGAAAGCGACACGAATAACGCTGAGCTTTCCATACCTTCCAGAGCTCCGTTCACAGACATGATTACTACTTATGAGCTTGCCAGGTCACCGGTACTAACCAATTGGGTGGGATATATTTGGAATGTAGTTCACACATCAAATATCAACTCCGACTCACCATCTCATCCTCGCCGTGGCGATCGACGTTCCCGACAACAAAGTCCTCAAGACCAACGACCTGTGAGTCCGATTTTTGTCTATGCCCGAGAAACAGTCCCAAGCAGACATGATTTTGCACCACGTTCATTCGGTGGGAGAATCATTTCTGTTGGATGCCTCGTTAGTAACTTGGATGTATCGGCCTTGCTGATGCTTGTACATTCAGATGGCCCGCACAAAACAACTCGCCCCCGGCATTTCCGCCCGGCGTCCCCAGGCTATCGCTCGCCGTGGCTTGAAGGCTCCGAGAAACCTAAAGACAGACGCGAATGCAACCAAAGAGGTTCAGGTTGGCGGCGAGAAGAACGGTGGCACCCGTCTCGTCCCAAAGTCAAAGGCACCCCGCTACTACCCTGCAGAGGACGTTCGTCAACCGAAGACAACCCGCAAATCACCTAAACCAACCAGACTCCGACCATCTATCACACCAGGGACTGTCCTCATCGTGCTTGCCGGCCGTTTCAGGGGGAAGAGAGTAGTGTTTTTGAGGCAGCTAGAAAGTGGGTTGCTGTTGGTGACGGGTCCGTACAAGATCAACGGGGTTCCTCTACGGAGGTTGAACCAAGCATATGTCATTGCTACATCGACGAAGGTTGACCTGGAGGGCTTTGAGGTGGGTCGCTTGCTTATTTGCTAGCAACCCGTTGAATCGATTGTCGACAGGTCGACCCCAAGCTCGATGACACATACTTTGCCAAGGCTGTCGTGAAGGGTGCAACTTCTGCAGAGGCGGAGTTCTTCGAGGAGGGCAAACCCAAGCCAAAGGCGCCCTTCCCGGAAGCCAAGTCTGCTGACCAGAAGGAAGTAGACAAGGTTGTCATTGCGGCTGTTCAGAAGCAGGCAAACCTGGCCAAGTACCTCAAAGCCACGTTCGGTCTTACAAAGGGCCAATTCCCTCATCAAATGGTGTTTTGAGCCGCGACACTTATGCTACAGGAAAAATATGGCGCTGTGTGCTATGTAGACTACGATGTGTCGCATCGCACTACATGACTTGTTTCCCATTTCGATCACGTGCCTGAGTCTCGAAAAGAGCGTTGAAGCTGTGCCTTGTCGACACTCACTCCTTTTCCTACATTAATTTCAGCCGTGGTCTAATCCACGCGTTCTAACTATCCACTGCCAATGCCGACCATTCAATTCCGCTCGCGCATCGTCCTGACCGGTCTTGTCTTAGCCGTGGTGTTTTTCCAATGGCCGGCGACCGCGTTCTCTTGGATCCTTCTCACTTGTTGGCTTTTCGGGGCGCTGTTATTCTTATACTTCGCTCGCGTTTATCTCGCACCATATGTCCTCATGCGCTTCTCTAGCCACATTCGAGTCCGCAGTGTCAGCTTGCGTTCCATTCGCGGTGTATACTTTCGGAAGGGCAACTGGATCTGGCGAGTCGACCGCGTTGCATATTCCTATCGTTCTTCTACAGATGATGGTCCCAGAAGGCTGTCCTTTAGGATTGAAGGCTTCAAATTGGACATAGAACCACTCCCTATTCCTCGTCCACCCTCGCCTCGTCCAACTCATAAACGTGGTCTCACGCTTGCGGACCTTTCGCCATCTCCCGTCGCCCTCTATTTATGCTCGGTGTTGTCAAGTCTGTACGCCGTGTTTGATCCTGTGGTTCGACCTGTCATTCGCTTCGTCGTGAATGCGGCGCTGCAGCAGGTCATTCGTTTCATCCCAAGGCTTATGGAAACCATTCAAGTAGACGTTGATCGAGCTGTAGTCTCATTCGTTGGCTTTCCTCGAGCTCAGTTCATCGTGCAAAATGTTGCGTTCGAAGGCCACGCTTCTTTCGCCCAGAGTCCTCAGCTTCATCCCGTTAGATCTCACACCCCGTCAAGTAGCCAGATTGTCAATGCACAACCTCTGGCGATAGGCGCTTGGAAGTCGCGCCTCTCCCATGGGTTTCAACGTGCTTGGACCCGTACCTGGAATGATACATTAGGACGAATGTCGGGCTCCATCTCGTATGATCTTGTAGTACGAGAGGTTCACGGTTTCATACCGTCCGATGGATTTGCACAGCTGGGCACGTCGGTTTAGAGATCCCTTTCGATAATGTTGACTCCAGTTGCAGGTATATCTGAAAACGGAACAATCTTACACTCGCCCGAGTCGTTCTTCATCAGTGGTTCAGCTCGCTTTAGCCCGAGGGACGGCACCATTGGGCCATGCAGCATCCAGAATCGAATCAAGGTTGGAGCCATCCACGTGGATGCCAGTAATCTGCAGCTTTGGTTATCACACTTGAAGGATGTGCCCGACAATATCCCGACTCCGCCTCCTAGGTCTTTCAGCACAACACACTCTCCATGGCTGAAGAATCCATTTAGTACAGTGAGTCCTCTCGTGGGCGGCATTTCTATTGTGTTGACATTAGCAAGTCTTTCATAATTTCAGATGTTCGAGTGACAAAACGGAGGAGGGAGAGTATCAGCGTGCGTGTTGCGGTGCCCATCTGTGTCACTTACGTTCAATGACGACTCTTCAGCCTCTCGAGCTTGTCGCGTTTGCCAGTCTTGATCTGGATTCTGTCACCGTGTTGCGGAATATTGGCTGCCGCAGGTACAAAGTTGTCTTCAAGGCACTTGCTGGCACTTGCGAGCCGAGCAATACATCGGCGAACCAAACCCATCGTGCTTGGCTGGGAAGGGAGTCTCCAAGTAGTTCACGAGCCTTCTTGTTTCGCGTGAAGCTCCAGGACGTTTCATTGCATCGACTATCTGGGCTGACAGAATCCAATCTCCCCATTTTATCTGTTGGTTCTCCCTCGGCCGACATTACGCTATCGGATTGGCCTTCAATATTGTCTGTTGATTCTATGCTTTCCTGCGATGTCGATACACCATCCGTGTTCCTAGACGTTCAAATCAGTACCTTGTCATTCGCGGACCGCATTACTGCGTTGTTCGACCTTATCATGGAGCTGGAGCGATCCAAGGATGTATCATGCAAAACCCCAGAAGCACCTTTGCCGACTGCAATCTCGCCGGTTCCACGAATTACCATGAATCTGAGGGCAGGAAGTATTATTGCACACGTTATATGTGCTGATGTCCCTGGAGTTGACGAGCCATTCTCAGTGGAACTGGAAACCGAAGGGATGGTCTTTACTTCTTCCTCCAGTTTTTGCATCGGAGCAACTGCAGCTCAGCATCTCTCGCCTGATGGAGAACTCCCGTTCCGCATGACGTGTCCTTTTAGTTTCTATCTGCACCCACTGTTCTTGCGACTACGTCCGCACTTCTCAACCTCCGCTTTCCGACGTGTCTCTAGGCGGGGTTCAGAGTGCACGAGTAACGACACCCTATTTTCTATTGAGGCCATAGAAGCTACTGGAACGCTGACCGGAGTTGGAGAGGCAAATGACGAATGTCAGGCTTTATGCACTACGTTGAACACTCAGACTATGTTCACCGACCTTCATTGCTACACGGAAGCTGGAATGGTGGAGTTATGGCATCCTGAACGACTCAGAGTCCTGAGCATTCTATTATCACTTCTTTCCGCCCGTTGGCCTTCCTCGCGGGCAGGAAGCACCGTTTCATCAACTTCAAAGTTTCCGGGGTGTTCTGTCTCCTTTTCGGTTGCACGATTCGTGCTATTCATTACGGGTTGTGACATCAATCCCAATGCCGATAAGGACATCACTCACGGAATCGCATTCAGCACGGGATTTTCTCTACGGTATTGTTCTATAAGCACAGAGCAGAGACATGCTATCTGGTTTTCTCAATCGTACTCTCGAAACAGGGTAAAACTCTCTTTGCCTGTCGATCGAGTCGGTGATGTTGCCCTCTTGGAGAGGATATCCCAAGCTCCTGGCACCAATGTGACTGTCGGTAAACTTGTCCTCTGGAACACGACCGTGCGCGCTGCCGCCGCAGACAAATACTCAATGGATGACCCGCGAATCACAGAAAGAGATAGTCCACTTCTGGCTTCTAAACAGCTCCTGTTAATCAAAGGTTTCTTTGCGGACGCCTCATTCACTCCGAATGGCACGGCGGACTCTGGAGGGTCTGCGTGCGATGTGACAGTCAGTGTGGACGACACACTAACACACTTCGAGCTTGGTCTTGTATATCCGGCCCTTCTTGCATTACAGACTATCCGAACGCTCCAGCGGTGTGCGACATCTTCGAGGATCCCAAGATTTTCGTCAGAGTCTACGCGACAAAATATGGTGAATATCCACGGGACACTCAAAGCAGTTCGGGTACGACTGCGGTTCATGGGCGAGATCGCGACCGTACGGGTTAATTATCTGAGTGTAACGTTTACTCCTCATGACGCTCGCTGCACCATCAACTCGCTGCTTGTATGGGTCCCAGTAAATCGTCGGCGATCGATCGTTGAAGTACCAGAACTAGAGGCAACTTGGGAGGAATTTGGCCGTTTACACAGATGCACGTTGTCGCTTGCTCCGTCCTTGCAAGGTCCTATTCTAGTCGACAGCGATAGTATACGGATCCGCATCCCCTCTGGTTACGTCTTCGCTGAACTTCAGGTTGCCATGGTGGTCACCATCAAGGCCATTAGACATCTGGTCTATGCAGTCCAAAACGCCAAGTTCTCTCCTATTCCAGCTCCAGAGGGTGAATCCGCGAGACAGGTTCCCGACCTCACCTTCACTTGCCGATTATTTTGCTTCGAGGCTGCAGATGACCCTTTTGAGAGCCAGTTGGGACATAATTTTAGGATTGGCCTTGCTGCAGCAAAAGCTAGACTTCACCGAGAAGAAGCTTTCGATGCGAAGGTGACGGCCGTCATGTCAGAGAATGATGCCGTTTCAAGTACCCCAATCGTGAATAGGGATTATCAGTTTGGCGGGGAGCATTCAGTGTCCGTCCAAGATGCTCGCGAACGCTTGAATCTCGCGCACAGCCTCGATTGGATAACTAGGCACCGCCAGCACAATCGAGAACGAGTGGCTCGAGAAGATTTATTTCATCGCGAACTTCATGGCGAAACACCACTGAAACGTCCTATGAAACTTCCCGATCTCATCAAACTTGCGAAGTTTTTGCGCATCCCCCCGCTACTTCGCATTACAATATCAAATCTCCATCTCCACATTCAACGCCCTACCTTTCCTTCCGGACACTTGTCCTCCTTTTTACACGAACAAGGAAGTGGCATCCCTCATGAGACTTGCTACTCTTTGCTTATCCCTATGCACCTCAATATCTCTCTCACGACCGTTCAGGTTTCCATCCGCGACTATCCCTTACCATTGCTCTACATTTCTCCTCGATCTAGCGATTGCAAAGCTCCATCACTTATTTTTGACTCTGACCTCGTCATCGCCGAAGAAATGGGTCCTCCTCAATCAGTCAATTGGATCCCTTGCCCTGTCGCTGGTGTTGAGGACGAACTCACGCCAAGTCATCATTTCGTAGTCCATGTTCCAAAGACACTCATGCCGGTGAAGACATACGCTCGGCCACTTATATCAGTTTTGACGGATCTGCCGACCGCTTTTGCTTGGGGTGTTAGCTATAGTCCAGCGATCCATGATATCGTCAGGTTTCTGGACAGTTTGACTCCTGAAACTCAGGACCGATCTCCACATTTAGGATTCTGGGACAAAGTGAGAACCTTTTTTCGTCATTTGCAATAGATTGTCCTAACTTTGGAGGTCCTTAGTTGCGGTTGATCTTCCATTGGACGATTGAAATTTCGTTTAAAGAAGAAGTCCGATTGTATATTAAAGGTATGAGTGGTTGGCATACTTGTTTGAAAATATTGACACTTCGCCAGGCAATCGTGATCCGTATATCCTGGATGGAGATGGTGCCGGCTTTGCGTTGTGTTGGCGAGGTGAACCACAGATTGGTATCGGTTCTCGAAACAAGGATCGGGAGCTCGTGCAGGTTACCAGCAACTCCATGTCTATAATCATACCAAAGTAAGTCATCAATACGGTCTACTTGATATGAGTTACATATGTGTTAGGTTTGAGGCGTTGACAGGCTCCGAAGGCATCTATCCACAGGGCCACATCGTTGCCAGAAATGATTGGGTCAAAATGTGTGCTAACCTGTGTTCCGGTGTTTGCTTCGGCGTTGGCACTATATTTGAACGCACATGCAGCAGGCTAGAATGTAAGAAGTGCACGGGCAGCCCCTTTGATCGTAGCTGTCGATATTTCGATTTCCGTCCACATCACACAGTACAGTTGGTTAAACACGATCCTTCAGAACTACAGGTAAGTTTCATCCAGAGCTTGATGTGAGTTTGCTCAAGCAAGTGTAGGTCGAGTACGATTCTTATCATGGTTTCCGGTCAAACTTCATCCATTTTTCAATTTCAGTAACTTCAGCTCTACGATCAGGATCGATCTCTGAGCCACAACCCAGCAGCTTTCATCTCACCCCAAAGGCATTCGCTAGCTTCTGGTCGTGGTGGGGTTTGTTTGACAATGGGTTATCCTTGCCAATCAGACAAGGTTCCCTATACACCCGGAAGTCACCATCACCAAAGTTTGCGCGCCACTTAGCAACGCTGAAATATCGAATCTCGATACCGGAGTTGTTCATAACCCATGCTTATATCGATGACAGCAGAGAGTCGTGGGAAGATGGGACTACAATCGTTGTAGGCTTAAAGGCCAAGGTTAGCCACTTCCAAGCCGACATGCACCAAAGGGACCAGGAAACGGTCGCGCCAGGTAAAGCCCCCGGCAGCGTTCAGGTTGTGCGACATAAACCTTTCTATGCTGCCGAGGTTGTGGTCAAGAACGTGGACCTCCGTGCTATGTTGGCCGTTTTCCCCGAGCCTCTGAAACATTCAGTACCCCTTTCCGCCCACTTCCACAACAGTAACAGGGACCAAGCCCCTTCATGTTCGGCATTCCCCCCCTCGTGGCTTAATAACGATGACTTTGTCGAGACGGATTGGTCGCCCATACATAATCTCCCAGAGATCCAACTATTCCCGGTGCTCTCCTGCCCAAAAGTGACTTATCTCAAGAAGAATTTGCATGTTGCCGAGATCCAAGCGGAAAACAGTAAATTCGGCGATGAAGACACTCATATATGCTTGCTTGGTAGTGAACCATGTGAGCATTTCAGCCTCACTCATATATAAAATAATGTTTTTGTCCCCACAGCGGTTCCACAGGTAGAGATTTCCCTCGCAGAACGACGGATTTCGAGGTTGCAGCAGGCGGAAGAGGAGGAAGCGATGGCAGGCCAGCACATTCAGGTCCGCTTGAACCTTGGAAACTGTGAAAGGTATCATTGATCTACGTTTTAGAGGCAGTATCCCTTGAACAAAATGATCACCCTTCTACAAGATTACATAAATCATCTACAAGGGGTAGACCAATGTCCGCAGGGTTCTCGCAAGAGTAACGCTGAGAGTTACTATATGCCAGCTGAAATGGTCTCTGCTAACGAGTGGGCGGATTTCGAGAATGTCTACCAAGTACATTCTCCGAACCTGTTCATGTGCAATGCTGTTCGCGATGTAGGATTTTGTCTTCTTCCGGCAGTGATGAATCTAAATCGACTTTTTTTAGGTTTTAATGCAGTATTACAACTGCTCTAGAGCCCGCCGCGGGTTTGAATACCACATGGCGACCCGGTAGGCGAATGTAATTGTATGCTAATTTGTATTGACCATGTCCAATAGTGCAGTCAAATTTATCCGAGAACAAGCCGAAACTATGGTCTCTCAAGCAACCAATCCCCCTACTGAGAAATCTAAGGTATCTACTGGTCCTGCGCAAGTCGCTGCTTCCGCCTTGCGCAGAATGTTGGCCGGAGGACGAGGCAGTACCTCCCTTGACATCCAGACTGAGGTTGCTTCCGACCCGGCTGGTGTTACACCCTTGGAGGGATGGGAGGAAGGAGTCATTCTTCGAAAAAGGCATTTTTGCCTTCTACTAAAGCCTCAAATTATTTTGCGGAGCGAAGATCTCTTGGCCGACGCCAACATGGAAGCGGTCGTGATCCTCGCCGCAGTACAAGCAAAGTTACAAGTCTTCAAAATTATGGATGCTTCCAATTTGGAAGATCCCATCAGTGGCCATATCATGCACAGGTACAACAATTCCGTAGGAGATTTTGGTTGGTTCTCAATCATTGAAAGGAACTATATGTCATTAGATGGACTTCAAACATTTTGTCCAGCAAACTCCGACCGTTATGATAATGGTTCAGTTCCTCTGGAAGTGCTTCTCGATTATCGTTGCGAGAGCGTTTCCTTCGACCGCATAGTTCCTCAAACCAACGCGAACTGCCGATATGATCGATTTAACCGACTCAGGCTTCGCAGCAGTATTGCTTCTACTACTCACCCAAGGACAGAGCAAGCGCACGGAGGAAGGCAGGCACACTTACAGAATGATACTGTTGAGTATTCGACACCGTGGCATTTCTTGTCTCTAACGTTCGGACATCAGGATCTCGTAGAAGTCCATGTTCCCCGCTTTACTGTCTCGGCAAACGATCGACATTTCCAGTCCATCTCCAACATCATCACGCAACTGGTCTTGTTTTCGGATGTCGCACACAAAGCACGTCTGGAAAAACTAGAAACACTGCTGTTTGCATATGACTTCTCAGACTTAAGGTCCGCTGCCACTGTAGTCTCTGACCTTCAGGCTCGCCTTAGAACCGTGCTGGAGACCCACGACGACTTCAGTCGCCAATTGCGGGATGATCATCCTCATACAAAGTTGCAGGCCCTGAAGCTCAAAGCTCACATCTTCTTGCTAGTCGAAGAGCTTAACTTGATTTTTGACGCGATCCGGCTAGCTCAGAGCAGGGCTGACGGATATTCAGATCAGAAATCTGCCCTCCTCCTACAAGCATCTTCGTCAGAAATTTCGTGGAGAATGCTGGACGAAAATCGGGACCTACTTGCGAAACTCGCTGTGCGAACTATAGACTTTTCGTGGCTGAGTAGACAAGATTGCTCCACCGCCAACCGCTTAATTGTCGGCAATCTGCAAGCTTTTGATGGGTCTCCAAACGCAGTTTGGACAGAAATTGTCTCGAAATACGAGGAACCTTCTAATCATCCACTGTATAAGGTAATTTTCCGCTATCGCGTTGTCGTAGATTCTGAAAGTTTCATAACACGAGCAGAAGAATCTTTTCTTGGACGCTGATTGGATAGTGCTGGCGCCTGTTGGAGGGATTACAATTTATGAGAAGTTCCAACTCGATTTTCATCCCATCCGTCTACAACTCGATGCTCGCCTTGGCCAGCGTATCATGGAATATGTTTGGCCCGCTCGCCGCGGGAGGAATCGAACACAAACACAGCAAACGATTGCTGACTTGTCTGAGCCACACGGTTCCCCAGGACAGCTCCCTTCGAGATCCTCCTTGGAATCGGCTTTGCTGTTGCAGAAACCACGTGGTTCCCTGGACTCGAACAGACTGGCTCCTAACTTGAGAAAATTAGGGACTTCTCGATCATTCACCGATTTACGTAGTGCAGCTGCCGAGTCCACGAAGATGCCAATTGAAACGTCCTTTGGCCGCACTACGACGCCAGATCCATATGTCAACGAGGATACTTGGAGCGTCAAGAAAGCGAACCGAGAGGACCAACCTGAAAACGATGACGCTGCAGAAATGAAAACACGTTCATCGCAGAAAACTTTTATCCTTGTACGAATTTCGAGGTCGGTGACTAACTGATCTGATTTGCTTTTGCTTAAATTATCGATCTATCAATTTAGCATCGAACTTTTACTGAGCATGATGAAGGCGGAGTCCTTTGAGTGCCGTGACGCAAGAATTCGTACCCATATGTTGGAGTATCGCAACCAGACTTGGAGTGTATGCACCTTATCCATCCCATCCTGCACTGTTGCTCACCAAGTTGTCATAGTTTGAGGAGTTGGTCGATCAATTCATACCTAATGACCTCACTTGGAGGGGTTGGGTCCGGATGGCCTTTCATCAGCCACTCGTCCCGGTCCTTCCAGTTGCTCGCGAACTCTTTTCGAAGACGAAGCTCATTCAATCCAAAAACACTTCGCAAAGCGATTCTCGCCCCTCATCAAAGAAATTCATTCTACGAGGGAAAAAGACTGATTCCACAATACGGGCACATACTCCACGGAGATTGTCTGCGAGCGGGAGTATCTCCGATACTTTCTCACCATCCAATAGTTTGACCGGCACGACGCTTGTGGACGAACCAGAAACTACAGAACTAGATTCACCCGCTCATGACCCTACCGAGAAGCGCCTTCAGTCTCGGCCAAGGTTGCTCAGTATGTTCGCTCGCGCGAAGAGCGAGGTACGTAGGCCGTCGAGCGTGCGTCTATCTTTCTCTCTTCTTCGCACCGCCTTGACTCAAATTCTGTCTCAGGGAGATTAGGAGATTCTCTATCACAATAAATGATTACATAGCTTTAGCATAATATGGCATACTCACTGCATTTCTCTTCCTCACAGCTAGTCGTAAATCTTCACTCCTTTCCCATTTCTCATGCGTCGTAGGTATTTACAAACTATTTTTCCCACCCATAATTTGGACCAAATATTGGCATATACATGACGCCTCGACATACGACCGGTAACTAAATTGCATTGACAATGTTATGTGATTTTTCACCGGTTGTCCGATCTTGTAAACAATGTAATCAAAGGTGTGCATTGGCTACACATTTTGAAGCCTACTATACGGTACATTATGCATTAAGGATTGTTGAAATCCGAATACTACACGAAACCACATCAAGTTCCCGCCTCCAAAAATGAGACACCTGACAGGCCCACAAAGCAGCATCCATCCGCACTGTCCCTTCGATGGTCTCACCGGACCGGACATGACATAATCGCAACACAATCACCCAGGGTCAAGTGCAAGGCTTCTCCTGTGCGAGAAGGCCTTGATAAATTAACCACTTCATGGGCGCTGTTGAAGCGCAAGGACGGAAATTCAGGCAGCATTCTGGCGAGCCCAACGAGCAGCATTAACCAGGTTCACCAGAGCGGCTAAGGAGAAACAGATCAGTTCCCTTCCATCTGTAGAGAGGGAAAAGTACCTTTGGTCTCTTTCCAGCCACGCGTCTTCAGACCACAGTCAGGGTTGACGAACACCAAATGGCTAGGGATAATGCTAAGGGTGGCCTTGAGACGTTCTATAATCTCCTGTTCGCTGGGGACACGTGGGGAGTGGATGTCGTAGACACCAGGACCAATCTCGTTAGAATATCCGTACTGTTGGAAAGTGTGCAACAATTTCATGTCGCTCTTCGAGAATTCAATAGAGATCACGTCAGCATCGAGGCGCTGGATAGACGGGAAGATATCGCCAAAGTCGGAGTAGCAGAAGTGGGAGTGGGTCTGAGTATCATCACGGACACCCGCTGTAGCGAGTTTAAAGGTGTCAACAGCCCACTGCAAGTACTCATCCCAGTCAGCACGGCGAAGAGGTAGCTATGATAAATGTCAGATAGCTGGCGCGTATCATGTTGGCAGTCAACGTACACCCTCTCGGATAGCTGGCTCATCAACCTGGATGGCAGCAATGCCGGCCTTCTCGAGATCAATCACTTCGTCACGCAATGCCAATGCCAATTGCTGTGATTGCAACTTGCGTGGCACGTCTTCGCGAGGGAATGACCAGTTCAAGATTGTGACGGGGCCAGTAAGCATTCCCTTGACGGGCTTGGTGGTGACACTCTGTGCATAGCTACTCCATCTCACAGTCATAGGCTCGGGGCGGCTAACATCGGAGACGATGATCGGAGGTCGAACATAGCTGCAAAGAGCACATTAGGTTAAGTTGGCAATGCAAGTCCGGCGACTCACCGAGAACCGTAAGATTGAACCCATCCATTCTGAGTAAAAACAAAACCGCTCAATTTCTCGCCGAAGTATTGGACCATGTCGTTTCTCTCTGGTTCACCATGAACGAGAAGATCAAGACCAACCTCTTCCTGAAAGCGGACGACTTCGTCGATCTCCTTTTCAATGAATTTCTCGTACTCGGTCTCAGTTATTTCGCCTTTGCCGAGCTTAGCGCGAGCATTACGGATCTCATTGGTTTGCTGAAGGAAGTCAGAGGGTTGTCGTTCCATCCGAGATCACAAAATACTCACAGGGAAAGAACCTATGGTAGTTGTGGGAAATTTGGGTAATTTAATCTTCCCGGCCTGAATCTCTTTGCGAGTAGCGAATGGACTCTTGCGGTGGTACATGTGCTCTTCAATAGCAGCAACACGCCTGCGTACGGCATCATCGGAATTATGCTCGAACTCGCGACGCTTGGCAATGGAAACCTGATTCGCCTCCAAAGCGGCCGCCACCTCTGGATCTTGGGAACCAGAAAGGACTGCAGCGATGGTAGCAACTTCCGCGGCCTTTTCAAGGGCAAAAGAGAACCAGTCCTTTTGTTGCGCACTCAGCTTCTTCTCGTTAGCCAAGGTTACCGGAGTGTGCAAGAGAGAGGACGAGGTGGCAATAATGACACGGTCTTGTCCAAGAGCATCAATGGCCCGTTGCCCTTGCTTGATTGCAACATTGAAGGCGGTCTTCCATATGTTTCTCCCGGAAACAACGCCAAGAGAAAGGATGATCCGAGTGGATTTAACTGCAGCTAGGACTGCGTCGAGTTGTCCGGGTGCACGGGCCAGATCGATGTGGAGACCAGCCACAGGAAGCTTGGCAATGAAGTTCAGGTTGGAATCCAAACGCGCGAAGTAAGTCGTCAACATGATCTTAGGAGCTACGGGGACCAGCTCAGCGTATGCGGTAGCGTACTGCTTGTCAAGCTCTGATGCCTTGTCCAGAACGAGAATTGGCTCGTCAATCTGCACGGACTCGACACCAGCAGCCTTGAGCTCTGACAACAACTGTTTGTAGACGGGCAAGATCTTAGGGAGTAAGGAGATGGGTTGGAAGTTGGCGGATGCTTCCTTTGCGGCCTTCCCGAGAACGAGGTAAGAGATGGGTCCCAAAACCACTGGACGAGTAATGACACCCAGTTCCTTGGCCTCGGTATACTCTTGAAGCGCCTTGTTATACAACAGCTTGAAGTCGACCTCCTCAGAGAGTTCTGGGACAACATAGTGATAGTTAGAGTCGAACCTGGATGTAGTGTTAAACCAGCGATAGCAATCAGGTATCGACTAGATTACAAACCATTTCTTCATCTCACAAGCAGGGACATCAACACCAACGGTTTGACGTCCACGACCCATGGCGAAAAAGACATCGAGATCGGACAGACCGAGTCCGACATAGCGCTTAGGAATGACGTTGAAAGCCGTTGAATGATCCAAGACATGATCGTAAAGCGTGAACTCGCCACTAAAGGAAGATGAGTACGAAGGAAGCGAACACAAAGCGAATAACACACCTTGGGATCAGGTCAACCTTGCGATCCTTGAGGCTATTCCAACTAGTCTTTCTGACGTCGGCGGCAGACTTCTGGAGGTCATCAGCAGAAATCTTTCCCGCCCAGTAAGCTTCGACAGCCTTTTTGACTTCACGGTTTGCACCTAGATGGAGGGCTGTCAGTGACGATCATAATCACGATTAGAGAAATGAGGAGGCACCGATACGAGGGAAACCAAGAACACTAGAGAGCACCATTCTGTATGAGAGGAGGAAAGGAAGAGGGAGATGGGAGATGATAGTTCGCCAAGCGAGATTTTGAGATATTCGAGATGTCCGGCCCTGAGTCGATCTTAACTTATCTAATCAGCCCTAATCGGTTCCACATGTCGCATGTGAATGCGCCCGTCCTCAAATCCGCACTAGTCCCGTCTCGTTCAAGGGAGCGTTACTCGGACGCTTGGCCGCCCTTGCGAAGAAATATAATCACGCCATATGTTCTTGGCCATCATTGCGCAATAGTTTCACTTTGCTAATGAACCACGGAGCTTTTCCAACGGACATTCCTCTGGACCATGAACCGCACGTTGGGGATTCATGTGAAATGAAGTGATCACATAAATTCCGACACCTTGGCTCCGTCGAATGCGTCCAACGTTATCGTAATTATCAATCTCGTCACTGGAATTATCCCCGCCTGGTGAAAACCGAAGTTCGAGTCAAGGAGTCACTCAGTGCCATTTTCTCTCGTGTGGGTGCAGGACGTGGGATGGCATGGGGCTGAAGTGCCCATTCAAGGAAAGCTGATGCCCCACACGAGTTGATTCACTCCCAGAAACCGAAGTATGGGTGAGATCTGTCGAAGCATAATCCTGAGTAGCGCTGGATACGACGAGAATACATGAACGCATTAAGAAAGATCCGAGCCAAGGCAAGGATATGCGTTGATTCAGTGTGCGAGACCATGTGTCCATCGTGATCAAGTCCGGCAGGTCGTGAGTTGATCGTGCCTTACTAGGCTTTACTCCTGGGGTCGTGACGCGTGGTCACCAACTCGAATGTCTAGGAAATTCATGTCTCCAGTGTTTTATATTGCGGTACTTTTGAGGCCCCTTGCCCATCAAACCCACCCCCTCGACCTGGAAGATCTCAGTTCGCACGGATAGTGTCGATGACGCCTGATTCATGCCTGGCCCGCCAGTGGATACGGGTCATCTGAACAAACTGTAATCACGGGCCGGATCCGCGCCGGGTCGGGGGACAGTGTACGCTTATAACCAAGTTCATCCCCCTCAGTCTCTCACCCTGCCAGAGTCATGTCGTCCTCAGACAATACGTCTTTCGTCCTCAAACAGGTTCACAATGCAGCATTCGAGCCGCGTCCGATTCCAGAGAGTAGGTTCAAGGAGCCACGATCTAGTAGCATACATTCACCACTCACCCAGTCGACGATCACGATGTCCTCGTGGAGGTGAAAAAGACCGGTGAGACTGGACCCTTACTCTGTTTCTGGCTTGATCTATAACATCGAACCTGTAGGGATCTGTGGATCTGATGTAATTTAGTCACATATCTAACTACAATCTTGTAACCGTGATTTCCATTCCAGATTCACTTCCTCGAGCATGGCAGAATCGGATCCCTTGTTCTCCTCCCTGGGACTGACATGGTTGGTTTGTCCTAAAGAAAGACAAGTCACGTACTGATCTCACTTCGTTCGAGGTGCTCGGCCATGAGTCATCCGGGGTTATTTCCAAAGGTATTATTTCAATGAACATTAGTTCCAGGTTAACGATCAACGTCTCTTTTTTTGAAAGTCGGATCCTCTGTAACCCACCTTAAATCGGGAGATCGTGTTGCCATTGAGCCCGGCGCTACATGCGGGAAGTGCAATGTCTGTAAGGGGGGAAGGTACCAGGTCAGGTCACCTACTGTTTATCCTGTGCCCGTGCAGATGATTAATATCACATATCATAGTTGTGCCCCAGTGTCAAGTTCGCGGCTACCCCGCCCACTGATGGCACCCTCGGTCGCTATTACGCTGTTCCTTCAGATCTAGCTTACCCACTCCCGCCTAACCTTACTCTCGAGGATGGTGCAATGGTAGGAAGTATCGCACAAGCGGCGTTCTCGTGACTGACTTCAATCTTGAACGACACAAGATAGAGCCGCTATCTGTCGCAGTCCATGCACTGTCGAAACTCGGTAACTTCAAGGCAAACCAGTCAATCGCCGTCTTTGGGTGTGGTCCAGTCGGTATCCTCTGCATGGCGGTTGCTAAGGCATTTGGAGCATCCCGGATTATTGCGGTCGACATTGTATCAAGCCGCCTTGATTTTGCAAAATCATATGCGGCGACGGACGTGTACCTGCCTCCCCCGATAGCACAAGACGAGAGCAAAATTGAATACTCTAGAAGGTCGGCAGCGACACTGAGACAAAACCTTGGTATCGCAGAGCATGGTCTCAATGCTATCGATCTTGTTGTCGACGCGTCCGGCGCCGAGGTTTCCATTCAGACTGGCATCCACATCGTGAAAACTGGAGGAACGTACGTACAAGTGAGTTTTACAAGGGCGTGCTTTGTCCGATGATAATCTCGTTCCTCACCATAACGGACATTCAAGGTCGGCATGGGCCCCTCTGACATCACCGTCGATATGTCTGCCGTAATCTTGAAAGAGATAGTCATGAAAGGATCCTTCCGCTATGGCGTTCGTCCCCTGGTTTACTTCCATCAGTTCCCTTGGGCTGATTGGCTATAGCCTGGAGACTATCCGTTGGCCATTGCCCTAGTGGCTCAAGGCAAAATAAACCTGAAGCCTTTGGTTTCACATCGGTCAGTATCTGTACGAACATTTTCTCTCGCGCTGATAAAACACCCGACAATAGGTTTTCGTTCAAGGATGCTCCTGCAGCATTTCAAATAACCCGTAATGGGAAGAGTGATGATGGGAAGGGCGTCATCAAGGTCATAATCTCAGGCCCCGGTGTTGATGTTGACGATGTGTAAATTTGTGTCGGTGCTCACTATTCGGTCAATTTGTTATGAACTGCGAAAGCCAAGCTCTGAGATCGGGTCCGTGCACTTCGAAACCCCTGAGTCATTCTTTGTCATCCTTCGTATACCCTATTGCCGTCTCGTCTTATTTCTCTTTTTCCCCGGTCTTGAGCTCGTCTGTTCTAGGTAATACCCTTTCGTCGAGCCCGCTTTATAACTTAGTCGTCTGTTCTAGTATCCAATGCGTTGTCCGTGCGGCGGGTTCTAGTGAACCTGACAGCCGCGTATTTTGGAGTATTCGACGTCCGGGGACGGGGATCCCTGCCACGTTCATATACTCCTACAGCTGGCAGAAACACCAGGCAGGGACACAATGCACCATCTGTAACAAATGGAAGAATTTCGGGGTCGAATTTGTCGCTATATGAGGGCGAACATCACTGCGCGTGTTGATGACTTGATGGTGGTGCGATTCAGAGCATGACACGGGAAGCACCGCTGGCGGTAAGGCGCTTAAGACAACCGCGCGCTGCATCCGTGCAGTCAGTAATCAAAATTTCCTGCAAAACACTGAGGCAGGGCATAGCGCGACTTGCACCGGAACGAACGCAGCCTGCAAGACCGGGAATACCGCCTGGTACCAGAGTAGCTAATCAAGGGGTGAGTGGAGCTTCCCACTGGACTCGGCGTTAAGCAGTAAACTAAGGGTCCCAATGAGAACGGGCGCACATGCTGCCTAGGCTAACAAAAACTGAGGGAGACTCAGGAGAGGGACGGCCAAGAAATGCCCATGCTTTGCACTACGCCTTGCCGTTTCACCATCATCAGAGGGAGCGGATGCACATGCTACCTGGGCGAGCAAAGAATGAGGGGGACTCGGGGGAGAGGCGATAAATGGGTGTGCAGGCTTTGAAATACGCCTTGCCACTTCGCCAGCGTGTGATGAAGACGTCGCACTCGTCGACTTTTTTCTCCCTCTACGCTCTCGTCTGCATTGTCCGCGGTTGACGCAGCAAACCCACCTGCACGTCAAATGTCTACTTCAATCGCGTCTCGCGAACCGCCACCCAGCTCAGGTGAGGCAGATAGGAGAGTGCGGTTGCCGGCTCAGACGCGGGCATGTCCCACTCCATTTGGGACGCCATCGACCGGATTACCTGCTGTATCACCAACGGGTTTCCGTTTGGGTCTACCATCCGTGGTAAGGGTTTTTTCGTTGAGGTCGAGGGCCATACCAGGGAGTAACGTGGTGGATCCGGCCAAGCGCAGCGTGCCCTCCAGGATACGGCGGGTGAGGCGGATGGCATCGCCGAAACAGCGCGGGGTGAGGATGCACACGCGTGTTTGGGTGCAAAATGAAGGGCGGTGGTGTATTAAACGGGAATGTGAGGTGGGAGGCAGGTGTGGAAGGTGTACAGAAGGCGATACCTTGTCGCTTACTGGGCGGAATGCAGAGACGGGTCATGTCGCGTGTGAAGCCGATGCGCCGTTCGCTACCCAAGGCCGTAATGCCAGCTGAGAGCATCTCTAGGTTGGAAGCGGCAAGCTGTGGTGAGAGATGGCGGGCAATGCAAAGAAGAAAGGGGAATAAAAATGAGCCACGTAAGGGTGGTGGCCCTGCGCAGCCCAGAAAGGCTTCAATAAGGGTGCGTTCCGGTCATGCTGCCCTATGTAAACCTTGTCCGCATCGACTCAGATGCAGTCACGTCCCTGCACCTTTTCCCAGACCTGCTGCGATCGCTGGCGTTTTTCTTGAACACATCAAGGGCTCGAGTCCCAAGTCCAGGCAGGTTTTCCCTCCTGCAATAGCCCAGGTACTCTGCACACTAGTCATGGGCAACTTGATGTTCAAACCGACTCAGCCAACCGCAAGCCCACCGATGATGCGCTGCCGGTGGTATCTGTGCCCCTGCATGGCATGAGCTTAGCAGCAGCAGCTGAGTGTGTGATTCCAAATCGCAGTCTTGAGTCGTGGCGTGAGCCACACGGTGCAGACCGGAGTCTTGAGAGTGATTGCATCCCGGTCTCATCGAATTCGCAGCACAAAAGTGAGCTTGAAACCCCCCAATGACCACCCAATATCTTACCTTTTGGCGGTCGAATACACCCATTTTTCTTTGCTAATGCAATCGAACGAGTCTTCCCCGGCCTTTATCTATTGCATGATACGCGCCGTACATCCGTATTTTCATGCTCCTCACGAAATGAATCGATTAATTTTCGCAGACCCCACAGGCATAGTCGGATTGCCAGCTGTCAACATTTGCATAGAGCTCAGGTGATCACTCTGGAGCGTATGTACGCATCGGTCTTCGCAAGTGTCGTCGACCTCACAAATATTCCAGGCTTCCCTGCCGTGAAAATCAAGTACCGCTCGAGAAGCGCAAGCTATCTGGTGAGGAGATCTTTGCGACCGGCGTCGAAAAGCTTCGTAAATTTTTCCGAGTAGTCGAGAAATGCATGCCCCCAAAAGGACACTATTTGGTGAGGATTCCCGCTGTTGGCGGAACTCAGGGCGACGCCGGAGGGACAGGGCTTTCTCGCTTAGGTGGATAAGGTGGACCAGGTAGGTGCCGTAAAGAGCACTACCGCGGGCACGTCGTCGGCGGGCGCAAGGCCCCCTCAACCTGACAAGGTCAGTCTAAGCGCTCGCCGCGGCATGCCTGGCTCCGTGACTTGATTTTCACCTCTTCAAAGGTCAGCTTCATGCCTATACCCATCCAATGAGTGCGAAGACTCGGAGACAGCAAGTCCGCAGCTCGAACTTGCAATTGGTTGCCTCAAAAAGGCACGAAGATGGGTTGCTGCTTGATTTTATCAATCTTGCGGTGTTCAAAAATTCCACACAGCCAGAGCTACGCTTCCCCAACGAGATGAGCACTAAATTCGCGTCAGGGCATGTTGTGATGGCCTGGGAGAGTGGATGCGAGGTTCGCATGAGCGGGCTTATGAGAGCTCGAGGTCTTTCTGCAACCAAGATCACGAGATCAAGGGGACAAATGGATGCTGTTCCAGCCAAAGAAGCAAGCAAAAGAGATCGGCTCCATGCATGTCGATAGCTCCCTATTGTGACTTTAGCCCGAGGATCAAAATAATAAATAGGATTACATACATGTCCCACGTGCGTGCATGGTGGGCATTGGCAGGGCCGTTTCATGCGTAATAAATGCCAGCGTGTGTCAGCTGTTTTCCGCCCCAATCCTCTGCCTGAGTGCCCTCTGCCTTTTTGACCCATGTCACTCCCGTCAATCTACTTGAAAATGCAAGTGGTCCCAGTTGAATTACGTGCAAAAGTACCACCGACTGCTTGCCCACTTGCCTATACGTCTGTCAGGTTCGCTAGAACCCGCCGCACGGACAACGCATTGGATACTAGAACAGACGACTAAGTTATAAAGCGGGCTCGACGAAAGGGTATTACCTAGAACAGACGAGCTCAAGACCAGGGAAAAGAGGAATAAGACGAGATGGCACTAGGGTATACGAAGGATGACAAAGAAAGACTCAGGGGGTTTCGAAGTGCACGGACCCAATCTCGGAGCTCGGCTTTCGTAGTTCATAACATTACCCTCTTCTTAAGGATTGCGTCCTCGCAATCTGGGAACTCTTCTAAAGCCTTGGATCAAATCTCTTTCTCTTAAAAATGAGTAGCGATGAGTAAGGTTTCGTTCTTCATAATTTTCGGGGGTTGTATGGTCGGGAGAAACTTTCGACAGGATGAGAGTAAAGGTGCATGGTAGGGGTTGTGCGAGGTTCAGCGGGATGGGCGCGATGGAAATCCGTGATGGTATCGTGTGCGTGAACGAGCCCAGGGGTCCGTTTCCATTCCCGTTCCTCCTGCGGGAAGCCTTTCCAATGAATAAGGTATTCGAGGTGGTTACGACGCAAGCGGGAGTCCAAGATCTCCTCGATTTCTTGTTCCTCAATCCCCTCAATCAGATCCGGAGGCGGAGGCGGAGGTTTCTT